>CAUJRU010002680.1:0-68575 GCA_963277665.1 Viscum album
TGAGTTGTGATAGATTATCATAAGAATTATAGCATTTCATATGATTTTTTTAGAATAATAATAAGCATATAAATACATTTAATTAATCCAATATCATTTCCAAGACTATTATAGAATATTGGGTTCACTCCCCATTCTATCATTTACTTAGTCAAGGATCACACCCAAGACTATTACAATAAAAAAATCCCCTACTAAAAAAATACACTATAACACCCAAGACTTTTATGAGAAATATTTTGTTTTTATATAAATCATTAAAGGAATCTTTCACTACACACAACACTAGCTCGACTTGCTTTACATGCAACTGCGGCCTTCCTTGATAGCTTGCATCGTACGCAATACCGAGTCTCACTAAACAATGATATGCTATTAAAATAATATTAAAACTAGATGTTATGAATAGTATTAACTGAATTTTGAATTTTATAACATTTTATTTCAACTTATACATTTTCTATAATGAGGTATGAAAGCAAAATCAGTTTTTTTGGATAAAAGAAGTATTTTTAAAAAAATGCAGTTTTGCCACCTTTTGATGGAGCACCCACCTTAAATCTAGTCTTTTACATGTTTATAAGTTCAATTTGAAAAAATAAAATTCTTATTTGGAATCAGGGTATAAAAATTTACTTATAAATTTTTGATATTTTTCTGATAACTTTTATATTTTGATGAATAGTAAAAATACGCTATCTTTTAATTAAAAACAACATTTTTCATCAAGATAATTTATATGGATAAATTATAATATTTAATGGTTTAAAATTATAAATAGAATATATTTTTACCATCTAATATATTGTATGACATTAGCATTAATTTCCCATTGAATTCATAGGTAAAAACATTTCAATCTTTGGCAATGTTTTAACTTCTAAAACCGGTTTTCTTAACAACGGGATTTATTTTAAATTAATTACTGAAACTTATATGTTTTGAATTTGGAAAAATGGATTCCATATTCAGAATCAGTGTGTCCAAATTATGTTAATAGGCTACTTTTTATTTTTGGGCATTATGAATAGAAACTTTGGTAAATTTTATTTACCATAGTTAAAGGTAAATCGGATAATTAAGGGTAAATATAACATTATAAAATTACCCTAACACCTTCCAAAATCCTATTGTATGACTAAAAGTTGACCCATATCACCTAAGGGTAGGATTAGGTTCATTTAATGGACTTTTTTCCATGAAAATAATTTAAAACCAAAGAATGTGACAACATGTCACTTTCTTAAATCTTATAAGTATAATAATTTTAATTTGGTGATAAACTTAATGAAACTTTGAACATGAATAGTATCCAGAAATCTAATAAATTTATCTACATCATAGGAATTTATTTAGAATTTTTAAGGATTAAATAATTATAATTAAGTATGACACAATAGTGATGTTGAAATTATTTTATTAATTAAAATATCAAATAAATGGTTTTAAAAATATTAAAATAAATATTATATGAACTATTTAATGTGATCGACTAATTTTCTAGATACATATGACATTTTATAAATCTATTAAATCTTTGTTTTTGAACATATATTCTGTATATATTTTATTTAAATTCAAATAATTGAATAGTGTCAAAATTGACAATATTGTTATTTTATAAAAATAACATATTATAAAATTGTTTAAAAATCACAAAAATATTTAAAAATTATAAATTAAAATTTATATGGTCTAAAATGTCATAAAGTGTCAAATTATGGAAAATTCACAACACATATATAATTATTTATAATAATTTAAAATTTAGAATATTATTACCACAAATAAAATTAAATTGGTAAATAAGGATAAATCAAGTTGATAATGTTTACAATAAATTCTTAACATGTCTAAATTTTATTTTTTGATGATATTACAACCCTATCTCATATAATCTTAGGATATGATTAATTTTGGTAGTTTTTAAGTGGGTTTGGGATTTAATATAAACTAATAATTCTTATATTTCCAAAGGTGCCCCTCTCCTCCTTTATAAAATGGCACCTCCTCCTTCTCCTTCTCACACCAATTTGAGCCTTAAAGATCGGAAAATCCCTTCCCATTTCACTTCCCCACTTCCCTAGAAACATCTTAGTGTTCCTGGTCTTCTTCAAAGACCAATTGTAGTGCCCTAAGAGGAGATCTCAAAGAGGCGCTTCGAAGAAGAGGTAATGCTCGTTACCGATTATTTCTTCTTTATTTATTCTTCCACTTATTCTTCTTTAGTTGTTTAATTATGAAGTAATAACATCAGTATCACTCATATACTGATATGTTATTATAATTATGAAAAATCTCTATTTCACCATCTATCCATCCTACGGAAAACGAAATCACCCCGCGTGCGTACGTACGGAATACCGTCTCCACGCCGTGGTGTAATCTACTTTCCCCCACCACCTTACTTGGATGGGTATAATGCTGTAAATAATAACTATATATGATTATTTTAATGTGATACTAATTCTGAAATAGTATACATACACTCCAATACAATTCCACGATCATGGGAACGATATCATCGATCGTGCATGCGTACGGAATACCATCTCCACGATGTGATGCGACTCGTTCCACATGATCTTAATTTCATAATGATTATAAAAATGAATTTAATGAATAAATATGATATATAGTACACTAATACCATTCTACAAATGAGTTATCTATAACCTAAAGATAAGAATAAGAATTTATTCAACAAAACACACATAAGAACAAAAAGTAATAAACACCCGAATAACAAGTAATAATGAAATATTACTAATAAGAAGCTAAGAATATAACCATATATTATATCATAACAATAATTATGATTCAGTAATAAGTCAATAACATTATTTAAATCATTATACAGTAGGTTCGGACACTTACGAAGCCAATCGGACCTAAGGTAAGGGAAAATATCACAATCTCATTTTTATCCGAGATGGTTTATACTTTGGTATTTATTGGGGTGTATTTTATCATCCACATCCATGTTTCCTAAATATGTAATATTTACATCCTTCTACAATAGTTTATATCAAATTTTATCCTTTGGTGAGTTTTTAGTAAAATATATGAAAGGAATCTTTTGTCGTTTTTCCTACAAGGTACTTTTTGACTTTTCCGACAAAAGTATGAGAAGAATGTTTTTTTTAACTTATATGGCATGAATGGATTTTTAAAACATTATTCCAAGAATCTTCCTTTATAAGTTTTTAAGTTTATTTCTAATCAACTTCTTTTAGTTTAAAATTGTATGACATGTTAAGAAAGGAAAAATGTTTTTGAAGTAGAAAGGATATTTTCCTCAAGAATGGAGTTCAAGTGTTTTATCAAAATGATTTTCCATCTAAGATAATATAGGGTTCTGTTTCTATCCCTATTATTACATTGATTTGATTATGTTGTGATGTAAATATTTTTATGAATTCCTTTATCTTATATGAATTGTTTTATGATGTCATGATGTTTAAGATTCCCATTTTTATTACATGGGTTATGCTATGATGTATGGTTTATGATTTTGTGGAACACATAAGAATGGTATAATTATGAGATGGGTGGGACCTATATCACCCTCCAATGCATTGGTTAAAGATTTTATATCTCATGAGATAGACATGGCTGGAACGGCAGGTTAAATCGGTTCAGTGAAATAGGACTAAAACGAGGAGTGAACTCAGTTCAGAAATGGACTTTTTCCACTAAGATAGTCTTAGAAATGGGTATTGACTAATAAGAAATGATTCTCTATGATTATGTGTATATGCCACAAAGTTTCATGTTTTAAGTTGTGATTATTGTGATTACATTTCACTACCATGATTTATCCCATGTTATGAAATTATTATCTCTTTTGCAGGATAATATTTTCAAAATGCTATGTTCTTATGAATTTGATGTAATTTATATTTCTCTTGTTTACCCTTACTGAGAATTTGAGCTCACCCTTTTGTATGGTTTCTTTCCCCAGGTCAGGAAGGAGGTTATTAATTAAGATATGCCAAAAAGGGACTCTAGATATGATGAAATAAATGGGAGGCAAAGTAGATGCTTTATGAACCAGTTGTTTATGTTTCCCAGTTTCTAAAGACACTATACCTATACGGTCCTTTCATGGTTTTGTTATATGTTGTAATAAGTATGCTTCAATTTTGAAGTATTAACCATGTATGTAAAGTATGGGTCGCTATAGTCAGTATCAGATGAAAGGTACAGTCAACCTTTGGAAACTAGTATGTGAAAGCCTTAGTAAGAATCCTAAGGATAAGTCTAACCAAAGAACACAATCTTAGTGTTTTAGAAATGGCCATGAACAACCTATGATAAGAACTTAAGTGTGAAATTTTATTCTTGATTATGTATTTTTCCTATTATAATTAGTGTTTCTCACACTATTCTTCTTGGTTTTAGGTAATGGCTGGGACCCGAAGAAACCATGTTAATGCGGAATGCGACAGGAAATGCAATGATTGTCCCCCTGAGCAACCAAACGTTATGGGAGCTAGAATGAAAAATCTTGTAGCCATGATCATGCAACTTTCTCAAGCTATGAATCATACAGGACTTCCAAATGAGCAAAGGAAGGAGCAAAATTCTGTCGAATCCTTCATGAGGCAGCGTCCACCTTCATTCAGCTGGTCTTCTGGTCCATTAGTGGCTGAACAATGGATCAGTACCACTGAAAAGATATTTTCAGTTCTTCAAAGTTCGGAACATGATAAAGTCATCTTAGCAGTGTATCGTTTGGAAGGTGATGATGATCAATGGTGGAATCTTATTAAGAATACGATGCAAAGGGATGAAATTGAGTCCATGGAATGGGACGAGTTCAAGAACTTATTTTTCAATAATTATTTCCCTCATATTCTTTGAAAAAAGATGGAGAAGGAGTTTCTTGAACTGATAAAAAGGATGATGAATCTGTTGGTACCTACGAAGAAAATTTTACAAGACTTTCAAGGTACGCTTCATGAATTATTATCCAACCTAAGAGTAAGATCGACCGATTCTTTAGTGGCTTAAAACCAAGTCTTCGAAGGGCGTTAGCCATAAGGGACTTCAATAGCTACAAATAAATTGTTCGATGTTCTCTCAAGGTTGAGATGGTGATTGGTGTAAGCCATCAGTCACATGGTTTTTATAAGAAGAGGAAAATGGAATTCAAAGGAAAATCTAAAGACCACACTGAAAAGAAGATGAGTTTTCCCTTATTCTCAAAGTGTGGAAAGAAACATGGAGGAAATTGTCTTAAGGGGACAAGCAAATGTTATAAGTGTGGAAAAGAAGGTCATCAGGAAATTGAATGTCGAAATAATGGGAAGAAGATGTCTAATGATGAAAATAAAGGAAGGGATACACATAATGAACCTACTACAATTCAATGTTTCAGGTGCAAGGAGATTGGGCATTATGCCAATCAATGCCCAAATCCAACGGTTGATGATGATGGTCGACGTCAACAAAATCTTAAGTCCAAAGACAAAGGAATTTCACATGAAATTACTATCGGCGATGTGGAGTATGACAACAAAGTGGTGATAGGTACACTTACCATCCACTCTAATGTAGCAAATGTTTTATTTGATTCTGGATCCACCCACTCTTTTATTTCTAAAGAATTTTCTAAGGGTATCACCGTATTACCTCAACAATTAGATGTTGAGTTGGCTATGACTGTAGAGACCCGAATCTTGACTTACATGGACATTACATTACATATGCGGAATACTTAGTACATAACAAAAAAACACACACACAAGGATCGTAATAGTTTAGTGTCTTTGGAAACTCGGAATATAATCTTCTAATCCTGGTGAAGGATCTTCAACATCTCCCATAAAGATCTTCCTTTTTTTATAACTAAAACCTTTCTTTATATCCTGGGAAAAGAAAACATAATAGGGTGAGCTCAAATGCTCAGTAAGGGTAAACAAAAGAATTATCAATCACATCATATATATAAGCACATACTTTTGGAAATCTTAACCTGTAAAAGAGATCATAAATTCATAACCTGGGATAACTCATGGTAGTGAAATGTAATCACAATAATCATAACTTAAAACATGAAACTTTGTGGAATACGCACATAATCATAGAGAATCATTTCTTGTTAGTCAAGACTCATTACCAAGACTATCTTAGTGGACAAAGTCCCTTTCTAAACCGAGTCACCCTCATTTCAGTCTTGTTTCACTGAACCGGTATAACCTACCATTCCAGCCATGTCTATCTCATGAGATATAAAATCTTTACCCAATGCATTGGATGGAGATATAGGTCCCACCCATCTTATAATGATACCATTCTTATGTGTGCCACAAAATCATAAACCATACATCATAGCATAACCCATGTAATAAAAATGGGAATCTTAAACATCGTGACATCATAAAACAATTCATATAAGATAAAGGAATTCATAGAAATATTTCCATCACAACATAATCAAATCAATGTAATAATAGGGATAAAAACAGAACCCTTTATTATCTTATATGGAAAATAAATTTGATAAAACACTTGAACTTCATTCTTGAGGAAAATATCTTTTCTTCTTCAAAAACATTTTTCCTTTCATAACATGTCATACGACTTTAAAATAAAAGAAGTTGATTAAAAATAAACTTGAAAATTTGTAAAGGAATCTTCTTGGAAATAATGTTTTAAAAATCCATTCATGTCGTATAAGTTAAAAAAACATTCTTCTCGAACTTTTGTCGAAAAAGTCAAAAATTACCTCGTACGAAAAATGACAAAAGATTCCTTTCATATCCTTTACTAATAACTCACCGAAGGGTAAAATTGGATTTAAAAAAATTGTAGGTGGATGTAAATAATATTACATATTGAGGAAACATGGATGTGGATGACAAAATATACCCCAGTAAATGCCAAAGTATAAACAATCTCGGATAAAAATGAGATTGTGATATTTCCCTTACCTTAGGTCTGATTTTCTTCGTAAGTGTCTGAACCTCATGTATAATTATTTAAATAATGTCATTGACTTATTAAAGAATCATATTCATTGTTATTATATCATATATGGTTCACTTATGACTTTATATTACCCATTCTTTTGTAAATTCATGTTAAAGTAGCGTTTTGGGTAAAATCGTCTCATTTGTCATTCGTGTTTTTAACTTGTAATTATTAATATGATTACTTGGATCATGATTACTTATATCCAGAATGTAAAAAATGATTTATATATAATATATATTCAGAATATACATATATATAATATATTGATAAATGGAATGAAATACACCGTTCATGGAGACGGTAGTTCGTACGTACGCATGAACGATGTTTTCGTTTCCTTATTGAATTGAATGGAATTAAGTAGATGACATACATATAAATATACATAAATCCAGTATCATTATTATGTCATATATTTCATTAGTACTTATTATATATACTTTATAATCATTCATTAATGGTTAATGTGGAGAATGAATCTCATCGCGTCGTGGAGACGGTAGTCCGTACGTACGCACGAGCGATGATATCGTTCTCCTGATCGTGAACTTGTGTTGAAGTGTATGTATACAATTTCAGTATCAATATCACTTTATAAAAATCATATATATTTACTCATTACACCATTATACCCATCCAATTATGGTGGTGGCAGAAAATAGATTACACCACGGCGTGGAGACAGTATTCCATACGTACGCACGCGCGGTGATTTCATTTTCCGTAGGATGGATAGATGGTTAAATAGGGTTGTTTCATACTTATAATAACATATCAGTATATTAGTGATACTTATGTTATTACTTAATAATGAAACAACTAAAGAAGAAGATGTTTAAGAAGAAAGAAATTGAAAATGATCGGTAAGGGATATTACCTCTTTTTGACGTGCCTTCACTTAACCTCCACTTAAAGAACTAAGGATGGTCTTTGAAGAAGACCAGGACCTCTAGGATGATACTAGGGATGTGTAGAAGAGATTTTGGCAGGGTTTGTCCGAGCATGAATGCTCAAATTGGTGTGAGGAGGAGAGGGAGGAGGTGCCCTTTTATAAGGGAGGAGAGGGGCATCTTAGGAAAATCTCAAAATATTATTTTATATTAAGGTCAAATTCGGTTTATAATGGTTCCAAATGGTCTTATTTGGAAGATAAAGTGGTGATGGGTCGAAATCCTCTCATCCAATAGGATTTAGACAAGTTTAGGTTATTATTTTAACCTTATCAATTAGATTTAACTCTAAGTTAAATAATTTAACTTTTACCGTGTCTTTTTGTTCCTAAAATGTACTTTATACTTCATATATCATACTGATTAATATAATAAAACTAGTTTCTACTAAATAGGGACTTCCTGTAGGCCAGTGGCAGGCGATAAAGGCCAGTCGCACTTCGATTGTGGGTTCGATTCCCACAGCCTTGTCCGACGCGATGGGTTGTTTCCTGTTTTGCAGGTTGTACTTTTTCTAAAACTACATTACTATAACATCCCATCAATAATATCGAAAAACATTTTATCCTAACTTATGTCCAACATAATCCATTCCAATATTTAGGCTTATCCAAAATACTTCAGTCCAAGCTCATAGTATGAAGAAAATGATTACTTGAAATGTCACAGAACAATCACGTGAATGCCATCATTTATCCCCCATATATCATAAGATATGTCTTATTGGTCACATTACAAACATTCAAAGGCCTTAATCATGTATTCTCTTGAAGAATTAATACCCATTGATCCTTAGTGAAAACATGAATGCAGTTAAAAGTTAACACCTTCCACATACCAAAATCCTCAAAATTATTTATACTCAAACCATTATATCACTTAGTCCTTATATCAATCATGAGCTCATGAATACTGTTAAACATTTCATTTTCTCGTTTTCCCTTCATTATGCGCATAATATCTCAATCACTTTGAATACCACATTAGACCCATACATAAATATTCCAATGCTCCATGATACAACATTATTTTGGAATCCCGTTACATAAACACTTAATCATTCCACCACATCGTTGTCATATTCAACATTGCCAATAGTGATCACATCTGACTTCCCTTTGTCCTTTGCCTTCAGTGGTTGCTCATGTTGATAATCACAAACCCTTGGATTAGGGCATTTATTAGCATAATGCCCCATTTCCTTGCACTTGAAGCATTCAAGTGTTGGTGGTGCGTTCTCTGCAGTCTTTGCTTTATTCACATCATTAGAAACCCTTTTTCCATTACTTCGACACTCAGCTGCTCGATGACCTTATTTTCCAAACTTAAAACATTTTCTAGTCACTTTAAGACAATCTCCACCATGCTTCTTTCCACACTTTGTGCAGAAGGAAACATTCATCTTCTTTTCACCATTATTCTGAGATTTCTCCTTGAACTCCATCTTTCGTTTCTTGTCAAAACCATGAGATGGATATGTAACACCAACTTCCATTTCTACCTTGATAGCACAACCCACAATTTCTTCATAGCTACTGAAGTCTCTTATAGCTAATTCCCTTCTAAGACTTGGTTTTAAGCCACTGAAAAATCGATCAACTTTACTTTCAGGTTGGATGGTAATGCCAGATGCATACCTTGCAAGTCTTGTAAAATTTGCTTCATATATACCAACAGATTCATCATCCTTCTGCTTCAGCTCAAGAAACTCCTTTTCCATATTTGTTCGAAGAATACGAGGGATGTACTTACTGAAAAACAAGTTCTTGAACTCGTCCCATTCCATGGACTCAATTTCATCTCTTGTCCTCGTATTATTGATAAGATTCCACCATTGATCATCTTCACCTTCCAAACGATATACAGCTAAGATGACTTTATCATGTTCAGAACATTGAAGAACTGAAAATATCTTTTCAGTAGTACTGATCCATTGTTCAGTAACAAGTGGATCAGAAGACCCACTGAAAGAAGGTGGGAGTTGCCTCATGAAGGAGTCAATAGAATATTGTTCCCTTCTCTGCTCATTTGGAAGTCCAGAATGATTCATAGCTTGTGTAAGTATATCAATAAGATTTTTCACTCCATCTCCCATAACATTTGTTTGTTCATGAGGACAATCATTGCATTTTCCATTGCATTGATCAATACGGTTCCTTCGGGTTCCAGCCATCGTCTAAAACCCAAAAAGAATAGTGTGAGAGGAAAAAATCATACTAGGGAAAACAACATAATAAAGGGGGAGTACCTTCAATATATAAAATCTTAGGTAAATTCTATGATCGTTAGCATAGTTCTAGTACTATAACCTATACGTATACTTAACCTTAGGGACATCCCTAGACATACCTTAGAAATATCTCTAGGGATCTCACTAACGTTTTTGCATCCTAGTTTCCAAAGGTTGACTAAACCTTTCCTCTGATACCAACTGCAGAGACCCGAAGCTTGACTTACATGGACATTACATTACATTTGAAAAATACTTAGTACATAACAAAAAAACACACACACAACGATCATAATAGTTTAGTGTCTTTGGAAACTCGGAATATAATCTTCTAATCCTGGTGAAGGATCTTCAACATCTCCCATAAAGATCTTCCTTTTTTTTATACCTAAAACCTTTCATTATATCCTGGGAAAAGAAAACATAATAGGGTGAGCTCAAATGCTCAGTAAGGGTAAACAAAATAAGTATCAATCACATCATATATATAAGCACATAACTTTTGGAAATCTTAACCTGTAAAAGAGATCATAAATTCATAACCTGGGATAACTCATGGCAGTGAAATGTAATCACAATAATCATAACTTAAAACATGAAACTTTGTGGAATAAACACATAATCATAGAGAATCATTTCTTGTTAGTCAAGACTCATTGCCAAGACTATCTTAGTGGACAAAGTCCCTTTCTGAACCGAGTCACCCTCATTTCAGTCCTGTTTCACTAAACCAGTATAACCTATCATTCCAGCCATGTCTATCTCATTAGATATAAAATCTTTACCCAATTCATTGGAGGGAGATATAGGTCCCACCCATCTCATAATGATACAATTCTTATGTGTGCCACAAAATCATAAACCATACATCATAGCATAACCCATGTAATAAAAATGGGAATCATAAACATCGTGACATAATAAAACAATTCATATAAGATAAAGGAATTCATAACAATATTTCCATCACAACATAATCAAATCAATGTAATAATAGGGATAAAAACAAAACCCTTTGTTATATTAGATGGAAAATAATTTTGATAAAACACTTGAACTCCATTCTTGAGGAAAATATCCTTTCTTCTTCAAAAACATTTTTCCTTTCATAACATGTCATACGACTTTAAAATAAAAGAAGTTGATTAAAAATAAACTTGAAAACTTGTAAAGGAAGCTTCTTGGAAATAATGTTTTAAAAATCCATTCATACCGTATAAGTTAAAAAAACATTCTTCTCGTACTTTTGTTGAAAAAGTCAAAAAGTACCTCGTACGAAAAACGACAAAAGATTCCTTTCATATCCTTTACTAATAACTCACCGAAGGGTAAAATTAGATTTAAAAAAATTTTAGGTGGATGTAAATAATATTACATATTGAGGAAACATGGATTTTGATGACAAAATATACCCCAGTAAATTCTAAAGTATAAACAATCTCGGATAAAAATGAGATTGTGATATTTCCCTTACCTTCGGTCCGATTTGCTTCGTAAGTGTCTGAACCTCCTGTATAATGATTTAAATAATTTCATTGACTTATTACAGAATAATATTCATTGTTATTATATCATATATGGTTCACTTATGACTTTATATTACCCGTTCTTTTGTAAATTCATGTTAAAGTAGCGTTTTGGGTAAAATCGTCTCATTTGTCGTTCGTGTTTTTAACTTGTAATTATTAATATGATTACTTGGATAATGATTACTTATATCCAGAATGTAAAACATGATTTATATATAATATATATTCAAAATATACATATATATAATATATTGATAAGTGGAATGAAATACACCGTTCATGGAGACGGTAGTCCGTACGTACGCATGAACGTTGTTTTCGTATCCTTATTGAATTGAATGGAATTAAGTAGATGACATACATATAAATATACATAAATCCAGTATCATTATTATGTCATATATTTCATTATTACTTATTATATATACTTTATAATCATTCATGAATGGTTAATGTGGAGAATGAATCTCATCGCGTCGTGGAGACGGTAGTCCGTACGTACGCACGAGCGATGATATCGTTCTCATGATCGTGAACTTGTGTTGAAGTGTATGTATACTATTTCAGTATCAATATGACTTTATAATAATCATATATAGTTACTCATTACACCATTATACCCATCCAATTACGGTGGTGGCGGAAAATAGATTACACTACGGCGTGGAGAGGATATTCTGTACGTACGCACGCACGGTGATTTCATTTTCCGTAGGATGGATAGATGATTAAATAGGGTTGTTTCATACTTATAATAACATATCAGTATATTAGTGATACTGATGTTATTACTTCATAATGAAACAACTAAATAAGAAGATGTTGAAGAAGAAAGAAATTGAAAAAGATCGGTAATGGATATTACCTCTTTTTGACGTGCCTTCACTTAACCTCCACATAAAGAACTAAGGATGGTCTTTGAAGAAGACCAGGACCTCTAGGATGATACTAGGGAAGTGGATAAGAGATTTTTCCAGGGGTTTTACGAGCTTTAATGCTCAAATTGGTGTGAGGAGGAGAGGGAGGAGGTGCCCTTTTATAAGGGAGGAGAGGGGCATCTTAGGAAAATCTCAAAATATTATTTTATATTAAGGTCAAATTCGGTTTATAATGGTTCCAAATGGTTTTATTTTGAAGATAAAGTGGGTATGGGTCTAAATACTCTCATCCAATATTATTTAGACAAGTTTAGGTTATTATTTTAACCTTATCAATTAGATTTAACTCTAAGTTAAATAATTTAACTTTTACTGTGTTTTTTTGTTTTCTTACACTATATGGTTAATAAACTTACTATATGAAACCAAACGAACCCCAAGTTGTTTATTATTAATATATCAATCCTTATATAAGTCATTTGGCCAAACCTTAGATTTTTAGGAATTAAATAACAATTAATAATATAATATTTGCTTTAAAAACTAATTTATTTCAATTTTGACACTATTTGGTACATGATTTTTATGAAATTTCTAACAGAATGATAAGTTCGAACCAAGTTACTTACATCAACAATAACACGTCATATTAACCTAGAAAATTAGTGTAAGTCATAAAAAGTCTCAAATTACATTTATTTGGGCACTTATAACATCAATTATGTTAATATTTTCTTAAAAAGGTAATTACTGCATCATCGTTGTGTCATAAATAAATTAAATTATTTAAACTATAAAAATTACAAATAAAATACCATTATGTAAGAAATCCTTTTATATTTCTAATGAATATTTATAGTCGAAATTATATTATTTATAACCCTATATTAAAAATGTTTTAGTAAATAAACTTTGATTTTAACTCTTTTAACTCTTCTTTGAATTCAATAATAATAAATGTCCTAATCTAATCCAAGTGGGCCTAAATGATAATATTTTACACTTAAGGTTGTTTTTGGTCGAGATAAACTTGTCCAATAGGATTAGGACATGTGTTAGGGTAATATTAATATCATTTTTACCCTTAATTACCCTATTTACTTTTAACCGTGGTAAATAAAAGTAAAAGGTTATTATTCACCAAAAATTATTTTCATCTCATTGAACCACATTTTACTTACTGACATCAACCGTGTCTCTCGGATTTTTGAAATTCCAATCACAGAAGCAGTAAAATTAAGATTTATGAAAAAAATTAGTTTTTTTTAACTACAACTTAGTAGTTTCACTATTCATCAAAAATTGAAGTTTTTCAGAAAAATGCCAAAATTTCACCCTAAGCTATAATTAATATTCCGAATTCAAAAATGATTTCTATTTAACAAAATTCCGAACATATAAGTTTCATTAATTAATTTTATAATTAATTTCCGCTGTCGCAACAAATAGCGTGTTTTTAAGAGATAATAACTATCAAAAGATTAACACTTGTTTATGTCTGGTGTAAATGTGAAATTACATCCAATGACCAAAATTGTATTGAATTGTAAAAATATATTCTAAATATACATTAAAACCACTCAAATTAATAATTTATCACTATTAATTATTTCGATTAAAAAAGTTGTTTTTAATTAAAATTTAGTAATTTTCACTATTCATCAGAAAATGAAAGTTATCCGAAAAGTACCAAAATTTCATCCTAAGCTAATTTCGATATTATGAATCCAAAAATGAATTCCATTTTGAAAAATAAAATATAAAAAATTTTAAAAAGTGGTTATTACTATTCATAACGGCTAGTTTTAATAATATTTTAATAGCATATTGTTGTTTAGTGAAACCCGTTATTGTGTACTACACACGCTATCGAGGAAGGTCGCGATTGCGTGTATTGCAAGGCAAGTCAAGGATGCGTGTTGTGCAAGCTTATTTTGGTGTAGCGTACAACACAAGACATTAATAAAATTAAAAAGAACATTTTTCATAAAATCTCGGGCTGTTACAATAACAACTCCTAATGGCACAACAGTAGCATCAAAAGTTTACAATTCTTCTCCGATTGAAGTTTGTGGGAAAGTGCTTCCTACAAATATTGTGATCCTTTCTATAGTGTAATTTGATGTGATTCATGGCAAGTATTGGCTTTCTCTATATGGATCTCATATCAACTTCCAAATAAGGGAAGTCACATTTCATATTCCAGATCAATCTATGATCATCTATCGATGCAAGGATGAACATAACCTTCCAGTTGAAATTTCATCCATCTTATGGGTCTTGATTCCCCTAAATGAAGGTTATTTATCTCAAATGGTTGGAGAGAAACTCACAATTAATAATATACCCATTGTATGGGAATTGGATGATGCCTTTCTGGAGGAATTGCCAGGTCTTCCACCAAATCGTGAAGTTGAGTTTTCAATAGAACTCGTACCGGGTGCTTTGCCTATTTCAAAGACGCCTTATAGAATGGCCCCAATTGAGTTGTAGGAATTGAAGAAGAAACTCCAAGAGAATCTTGATAAAGGATTCATACGCCCTAGTGCGTCACCTTGGGGAGCACCTGTTCTGTTAGTTAAGAAGAAAGATGGATCAATGAGACTCTGCATTGATTATCGAGAACCTAACAAGATCACTTTCAAGAAAACATATCCTCTCCCATGCATTGATGACCTATTTGATCAACTACGTGGAGCTCAATTATTTTACAAGATTGATCTTTGTTTAAGGTATCATCAATTAAGGGTCAAATGGGAGGATATACCAAAGACGGCTTTCCGTACAAGGTATGGACACTATGAATTTATTGTGATGCCATTTGGTCTTACTAATGCCCCTGCTATCTTCATGGATCTGATGAATAGAGTCTTTAGAGACTATCTTGATTAGTTTGTGGTAGTCTTTATATATCATATTCTTATCTATTCAAAGAGCAAATAATAACATGAAGATCACTTGAGAATTGTATTAAAGACCCTAAGAAAGGAGAAGCTTTATGCTAAATTTACCAAGTGAGAATTTTGGCTTCAAAAAGTTGCATTTTTGGGTCACATAATCTCAAAAGAGGGGGTATCTGTGGATCCAGCAAAAATAGAGGTTATCGAAAGATGGTCGAGACCAACAACAGTAACCGAGATCTGAAGTTTTCTTGGTTTGGCTGGATATTACCGACGTTTTGTGAAAGATTTTTCATGGTTATATAACCCACTCACCAAGTTGACTCAAAAAGGAGTTAAGTTTCTTTGGACGGAGGAATGTGAAGAAAATTTCAAAGAGCTAAAAAGAAGGTTAGACAGTGCACCTGTGCTCACACTACCTTGAAGTGGAGAAATGTTTGTGATCTACAGTGATGCATCCAAGAAGGGGTTGGGATGTGTTCTCATGCAAAATGATATGGTGATACCTTATGCCTCACGACAGTTGAAAATACATGAGAAAAAATACCCAACTCATGATTTGGAGTTAGCGGCGGTAATCTTTACATTAAAGATTTGGAGGCATTACCTTTATGGTGAAAGGTGTGATATTTATATTGATTATAAAAGTTTAAAGTATATTTTCACACAAAAGGAGTTGAATATGCACCAAAGAAGATGGTTGGAGCTGATTAAGGATTACTATTGCTCAATTCATTACCACCCTGGGAAAGCAAACAAAGTGGCAGATGCATTAAATCGACAAGACCATGCTAGCTTATCCATGATGAGGATCACAAAAGATCCAATATTTATGGATTTACAAAGGATGGATCTTGGAATTATAATGGAAGGGGAAAAATAGTATCTTTCTCAAATGAATGTTCAACCATCTATACATATGAAGATTAAAGAGGCACAAAAAGAAGATGTCGAGTAACAAAAGAAGGTGAGAAATGTACCTGAATTAAACCTTGATTGTGATGGGATAATAAAGTTCAGGAATTGGGTTTGTGTTCCTCCCATCCCAGAATTAAAGAAGGATTTGCTGGATGAGGCTCATAGTTCTTAATTCTCTATTCATCTGGGAAGCACGAAGATGTATAGAGATCTGAAAGAGTACTTCTGGTGGGATGGTATGAAAATAGATGTTGCTGAATATGTCTCTCGAAGCTTGGTTTGTCAGCAAGTTAAAGCTGAGATACAGAAGTCTAAGGGGATGTTACAACCATTACCCATACCTGAATAGAAATGGGAAAACATCACTGTGGACTTTGTCACCGGACTTCCTAAAACATCCAAAGGCAATAATGTTATATGGGTCATAGTTGATCATCTTACAATGTCTACACACTCCACTGCTATTAGAGAGGATTTTTCTCTGGATCATCTTTCCAGTATATATGTAAAGGAAGTGGTAAGATTTCATGGAGTACCACTTTCTATTATATCTGATCGGGATCCAAGGTTTACCTCAAAGTTTTGGAGAAGTCTTCAGCATACTCTGGATACAGAGTTGAGTTTCAGCACTGCTTATCATCCTCAGACAGACGGTCAGTCTGAGAGGACAATTCAAACTCTAGAAGATATGTTGAGATCTTTCTTTATATATTTCAAAGGTTGTTGGGATCAACACCTACCTTTGGTGGAATTTTCATATAATAATATCTTTCACTCCAGTATTCAGATGGCTCCTTATGAATCTCTCTATGAAAATAAATCCAGGACTCCAACTTCCTGGGATGATGTTGGGGAAAGAAATCTATTAAGACTTGATCTAGTTGATGAAATGGCCGAAAAGGTCAGATATATTCGACAACTCATAAGAGTAGCTCAGAGTCGACAAAAAATTTATGCCGACAACCGAAGAAAAGACCTAGAGTTTTAAGTGGGTGATAAAGTGTTCTTACGAATTTCTCCCTAGAAGAGGGTCATGAGATTTGGAAAGAAGGGAAATTTTATCCCTAGATATATTGGTCCTTTTGAAATTCTCGATCGTGTTGGGAAGGTAGCTTACCAATTGGCACTTCCACCGAATATCTCTCAAGTTCACGATGTGTTCCATGTATCTCTCCTGAGAAAGTACATACCTGATCCTTCACATGTACTCAGCTCAGAAGTTGTACCTTTGAAACAAGATCTTTCTTATGAAGAACAACTGCTAGAGATTTTGTATCGTAGCAAAAAAGTCCTACGGAACAAGACCACTCACTTGGTGAAAGTTTTATAGAGGAACCACCAATTAGAATAAGGTACATGGGAGCTTGAGGATATGATGGGGGAGAGGTATCCTCATCTATTTGTTACAAAGTGACGAATTTCGAGGGCGAAATTCATTTTAAGGGGGGTATAATGTAACACCAGAGACATTTATGAGAAATATTTTGTTTTTATATAAATCATAAAAGGAATCTTTCACTACACACAACACTAGCTTGGCTTGCTTTATATGCAACCGCGGCCTTCCTCGATATCTTGCATCGTACGCAATACCGAGTCTCACTAAACAATGATATGCTATTAAAATATTATTAAAACTAGCCGTTATGAATAGTATTAACTGAATTTTGAATTTTATAACATTTTAATTCAACTTATACATTTTCTAGAATGAGGTATGAAAGCAAAATCAGTTTTTTTGGATAAAAGAAGTATTTTTAAAAAAATGAAGTTTTGCTGCCTTTTGATGCCGCACCCACATTAAATCTAGTATTTGACATGTTTATAAGTTCAATTTGACAAAATAAAATTATTCTTTTGAATCAGGGTATAAAAATTTACTTTGGATAAATTTTTGATATTTTTCTGATAACTTTTATATTTTGATGAATAGTAAAAATACGCTAATTTTTAATTAAAAACAACTTTTTTCATCAAGATAATTTATATGGATGAATTATAATATTTAATGGTTTTAAAGTATAAATAGAATATATTTTTACCATATAATATAATGTATGCCATTAGCATTAATTTCACATTGAATTCATAGGTAAAAACATTTCAATCTTTGGGAATGTTTTAACTTCTAAAACCCGTTTTCTTAACAACGGGATTTATTTTAAATTAATTACTGCAACTTATATGTTTTGAATTTGGAAAAATGGATTCGATATTAGGAATCAGTGGGTCCAAATTATGTTAATAGGCTACATTTTATTTTTGGTCATTATGAATAGTAACTACAGTAAATTTTATTTACCATAGTTAAAGGTAAATCGGGTAATTAAAGGTAAATATAAGATTATAAAATTACCTTAACACCTACCAAAATCCTATTTTATGACTAAAAGTAGACCCATATCACCTAAGGGTCGGATTAGATTCATTTAATGGACTTATTTCCATGAAAATAATTGAAAACCAAAGAATGTGACAACATGTCACTTTCTTAACTCTTATAAGTATAATAATTTTAATTTGGTGATAAACTTAATGAAACTTAGAACATGAATAGTCTCCAAAAATCTAATACAATTATCTACATCATAGGAATTTATTTAGAATTGTTTGGGATTAAATAATTATCATTAATTATGACACAATAGTGATGTTGAAATTATTTTATTAATTAAAATATGAAATAAATTGTATTAAAAATATTAAAATAAATATTATATGAACTATTTAATGTGCTCCACTAATTTTCTAGATACATATGAAATTTTATGAATCTATTAAAGCTTTTATTTTGAACATATCTTTTTTATATATTTTATTTAAATTCAAATAAATGAATAGTGTCAAAATTGACACTATTGTTATTTTATAAAAATAACATATTATAAAATTGTTTAAAAATCACAAAAATATTTAAAAATTATAAATTAAAATTTATATGGTTGAAAATGTCATAAAGTTCCATATTATTGTAAATTCACAACACATATGTAATTATTTATAATAAGTTAAAATTTATAATATTATAACCACAAATAAAATTAAATTGATAAATAAGGATAAATCAAGTTGATAATGTTTAAAATAAATTCCTAACATGTCTAAATTTTATTTTTTGATGACATTACAACCCTATATCATCTAATATTCTGATATGAGTCATTTGGGAATTTTTTAAGTGGGTTGGTATTTAATATAAACTAATATTTCTTATATTTCCAAAGGTGCCCCTCTCCTCCCTTATAAAAGGGAACCTCCTCCCTCTCCTCCTAACACAAATTTGAGCCTTCAAGGTTATCCAATCCCTGACCATTTCACTTCCCCACTTCCCTAGAAACATCCTAGAGGTCCTGGTTTTCTTCAAAGACCAATTTTAGTGCCCTAAGAGGAGATCTCAAAGAGGCGCTTCAAAGAAGAGGTAATGCCTGTTACCGATTATTTCATCTTTATTTCTTCTTCCATTTATTCTTATATAGTTGTTTCATTATTAATTAATAACATAAGTATCACTCATATACTGATATGTTATTATAATTATGAAACATCCCTATTTCACCATCTATCCATCCTACGGAAAACAAAATCACCTCGTGTGCGTACATATGGAATATCATCTCCACACCGTGGTGTAATCTATTTTCCCCCACCACCTTAAATGGATGGGTATAATAGTGTAAATAATAACTTTATATTATTATTGTAAAGTGATACTGATTATTAAATAGTATACATACACTCCAATACAATTCCACAATCATGGGAACTATATCATCGCTCGTGTGTACGTACGGAATACCGTATCCACGATGTGATGTGACTCGTTCCACATGATCTTCAATTCATAATGATTATAAAAATGCATTGAATGAATAAATATGATATATAGTACACTAATACCATTCCGTAAATGAGGTATCTATAACTTAAAGATAAGAATAAAAATTTATTTGACAAAACACGCATAAGAACAAAAAGTAATAAACACCCGAATAACAAGTAATAATGAAATATTACTAATAAAAAGCTAGGAATATGACCATATATGATATCATAACAATAAGTATGATTCTAGAATAAGTTAATAACATTATTTAAATCATTATACAGGAGGTTCGGACACTTACGAAGCAAATCAGACCTAAGGTAAGAGAAAATATCACAATCTTATTTTTATCCGAGATGGTTTATACTTTGGTATTTATGGGGGTGTATTTTATCATCCACATCCATGTTTCTTCAATATGTAATATTTATATCCTTATACAATAGTTTATATACAATTTTATCCTTCTGTGAGTTTTTAGTAAAAGATATGAAAGGAATCTTTTGTTGTTTTTTGTACGAGGTACTTTTTGACTTTTCCGACAAAAGTATGAGAAGAATGTTTTTTTAACTTATACGGAATGAATGGATTTTTAAAACATTATTTCCAAGAATCTTCCTTTACAAGTTTTCAAGTTTATTTTTAATCAAATTCTTTTAGTTTAAAATTGTATGACATGTTAAGAAAAGAGAAATGGTTTTGAAGTAGAAAGGATATTTTCCTCAAGAATGGAGTTCAAGTGTTTTATCAAAAAAAATTCCATCTAAGATAATATAGGGTTCTGTTTCTATCCTTATTATTACATTGATTTGATTATGTTGTGATGGAAATATTTTTATGAATTCCTTTATCTGATATGAATTGTTTTATGATGTCATGATGTTTAAGATTCCCATTTTTAATACATTGGTTATGCTATGATGTATGGTTTATGATTTTGTGGAACACATAAGAATGGTATCATTATGAGATGGGTGGGACCTATATATCCCTCCAATGCATTGGGTAAAGATTTTATATCTCATGATATAGACATGGATGGAACGGCAGGTTAAACTGGTTCAGTGAAACAGGACTGAAACGAGGAGTGAACTCGGTTCAGAAATGGACTTTGTCCACTAAGATAGTCTTCGCAATGAGTCTTGACTAATAATAAATGATTCTCTATGATTATGTGTGATGCCAAAAAGTTTCATGTTTTAAGTTGTGATTATTGGTATTACATTTCACTACCATGATTTATCCCATGTTATGAAATTATGATCTCTTTTGCAGGATAAGATTTTCAAAATGTTATGTTCTTATGAATTTGATGTAATTGATATTTCTCTTGTTTACCCTTACTGAGAATTTGAGCTCACCCTTTTGTATGTTTTCTTTCCCCAGGTCAGGAAGAAGGGTATTAAGTAAGATATTCCAAAAAGGGACTATAGATATCATGAAATAAATGAGAGACAGTGTAGATGCTTTATGAACCAGTTTTTTATGTTTCCCAGTTTCTAAAGACACTATACATATACGGTCCTTTCATGGTTTCGTTATATGTTGTAATAAGTATTATTAAATTTTTAAGTATTAACCATGTATGTAAAGTATGGGTCGCTATATCCACTCCTTGTTTCATCACAAATTATCGCATGATATATCCATATTTACCTAATTCATCAGAGGGATATATAATTCTACCACCCATCATATAATGAAAACCATTCATATGTGTGTCATAAGATCATATGACATTCATCATATCAATGTATTATAACCCATGAAAAATATAGAGGTATATTAAACATCTCATCATCACATAATTATAAACAACATAGATAAAATAAGTGGATGTTATTATAATTTAATTCATTATCTCATCATATCTCAATTAACCTGTGGGAAATAAACAGATTTCCTATAATCATCCTAAGATCTCCATAATAAAAAATTCATCCAATAAAGTTGATAGAATCATATGTTCATATCCCCTTTTAAACATAACAATCTTTAATGGATTTTGACATAGTTTAAAATTCTCTTTCATAAAATCATTTAAAATATTCTTTGAAAATCAAGAGAAAACAACCCTTTTATTTTAGTAACTATTAAATCAAAGATTTCCAAAAAATGGGAATTTTATTTCCTTTATAAAATCTTTGAAATTTTTCAAGAAATATTCATAAATAATGAAATACATAGTGGTCAGAATATCTACTCATGTCATATAAGTTAAAAGAAATTATTCCTTTCACACATTTATAAAAAGTCAAAAGTGAGTCGTATCTAAAACCATTGAAAAGATTCATTTAAATAATTTATAAAGAAAATAAAAGGTAGAAAAAATAACCTTTATCAAAATTTTATGTATTGAAAAACCATTCTATAAAATATTTTTAAAAAAATGATCATGGAGGTGAAATATTCTCGACCTAAAAAATAATAAAGTTAACTTTTGATAAAAACTTTTTCTTGATAATTTTCCTTACCAAAAAGAGGAAACTATAATAAAAAAATTAAAACCCAAAAAATAACCATAGGGGAATAAAATATATGGAGTTTAAATTATAATGATCATATAATTTCAATCAATTTAAATTTAACATAAAAATCCTGAAAAAATGAGATTTTAAAATAAATCTTTTACCTCAAGTCTCAAAATGATTCATATGCATTCAAACCTCCTTTATAATAAATTTTTAATTATTATAAATATATATTATAACCATATTAATATATATTTCCATATATCATTCCCCTTACATATTCCAATTATATATTTTTGACAATTCTTTATTAAAATAATTATTTGGGTTAAAACTGGTATGTATTCTATGCGTGTTTCAGTTCAATGGTACTGGTCCTTACACATCGATGATTTTTTATCATCTCCAAAATCCCAATAATGTCATAAATAAAATATTTATTCATTTTATAAACCTTTATAACCATTAATTAAAATTTTTGGTGAAAATTTAATTTCATTACTTCATGGAAACAGTAGTCCATACATTTACACAAGTGATGTTTCCACTTTTTGATGGATAGAAGGAATGAAAAGTAATTAATAATTCAAAATTAAAGAATTGTTATTATATCATAAATATCATATATATATATATACATATATTTAATCTATCCTTATTTTCAACCATGTAAAATGGAAATGAAAAATGAATCACATCACTTCATAGATGTGGTAGTCCACATGTACCCTAGAGTAGTGTTATCATTTTCCAACATATGGATGGGTATGATGGTACATAATATATATTATAATTATATAAGAATAATTATTCTATAAAAACAATACATATCCATTAAATTCATTGATAATAGATACGGTGATAAAAAATAAAATACATTTCTTCATGGAAACGGTAATTCATACGTATGCATGAGTGATAATTTTATTTTCCATTAGCTATGAAGTTGATAGAAAATGGTTATAAAATTAACATTAAAATAATTAATTATAGAAAATATACTAAATACATGATTTTTATATGTTTATATAATATTTATAGGAGTTATAAGAAGAAATAAAGATGATAAATATTGGTCAAGATATATACCCCTTTTTTGAGAAACCTCCTGCGAATATTTTTTTCAAGACCCTTGGGTTGGTCTTTTAAGAAGAAAAAAACCTTTAGGATTTGTCTAGGTAAGTTCCGAAGATATTATTTCAAGGTTCTTTTGAGATAAATGGATCATTTATTGTATATATGAGAGGAGTGTGGGATCCATTTCACAAGCGAGTGCAGTGGCACATTTGCAATTTTTATGAGTATTAAAATATAATAAAGTCAATCTCATTGTAAAATGACCCAAAAGTGACTCCATTTTCAATTTGGAGTGCTATATGATTAAAATAAACTCATAAATAGGATTTAGATATGTTTTTAGGTTATTTTAACCCTTATCTCTTTAGTTTAACCCCTTTTAACCGCTTTTAACCTTTACCAAAGTAATGATTTTTTCCCTCGGTTACAATTCATAATGACCAAAAATAAAAATGAATTATTTACCAAATTTGGAAACTATAATTCAAGATATCTAACCCGTTTTATAAAAATTCAATTTCTATCAGTGGAAGAAATTTTATTTAAATTAAATGCTTAAAATGAAACAAAAATAATTTCTTAAAAATGCATTTTTAAGCATAAAATCGAATTTATTCTCATTCCTTACATAGTAAAAACCATTAAATAAAAGCTAAAATATTTTATTAAATATATTATATTTTCATTTCATTAAAATTATTTATTATTATTTATTAATTTAATTTATTAATATAGAAACATATTGTGTGCATATAAGCATTTTTCTCATAAAAAGATCTATTTTACCTTCAAATTTTTGTATTTTCATTCATAATGAATTAATTAATTTTCTATATGGGTAAAAAAATTATAATTTTAAAACTCTTAAGTAATTTTTAAAAAATATAAAATAACGATTTAATAAAACAAACATGATAAAAATAATTATTATAAAAAATCTATTTCAAATGTGTTCTTCAGAAAGAAAAGGATTTCCTAAGTGAATTAGAAATTATTTTTGAAAATTATTTTTCATTTAAATAACATATAATGTGCTTAATTTTATCATTTATTTAACACATAATTTTTTTATGTAATGAAGTCTATTAGGTACTTCAAATTTATTTAAAGAGAAATATATCCTAAAAAATCAAGGTGTTACAATCTACCCCCATATAAGAATTTCATCATTAAAATTATATCTTTATAATATAAAAAACTAATTTTACTTATACCACATCACATACTAAAGTTCCCATGTATCTTTCTAAAATTTATGGGTTTTCACACAACTTTGACCAAGTGAGTGGTCTTGTTTTGTATCACTATCTCTCTACGATCCATAATATCCAGTAGTTATTCCTCATAAGAAAAATATTTCTCTAGTGGTATGACCTTTGAGTTCAATACATATAAAGGATCGTGTATATAATTACTTAATAAAGATATATAGAACACATCAAGAACTAGATGTTGATTCATTGGAAGTTCCAAGAGATAAGAAACCATCCTGATCAGATTAATAATCTTGAAGGTACCGATATATCTAGGCTTCAACTTGACCTTATTTCTAAATCTCATAACATTATTCCATGTTGATATCCATCATAACACCTTATCACAAAATTTAAACTCTAAATCTCACCGAAAAGTTTAATTATACATTTTCTATTGATTATAATCTACCCTAATGTATTGATAAATGGAATTAAACTTATCTAAAATTTCCTCACATATCTCGGGTCCCAATAGATTTATTTCTCTAACTTCATCTAATCATTTTGTAGTTCTATACTTCCTTTAATAGATAGATTCATAAGGATCTGTCAAAATACTTGAGTGGAAACAATTTTTATAAAAAAAACTCCACAAAAGTATGTGTTGATCCCAACCAACTTTAAGTCCATAGAATATGATCTCATAAAATACTCAAGGGTTTAAATAGTCTACTCAGATTGGCCATCTATTTTAGGATGACATGTAGTTATAAAGTGCAATCATGTATTCAGTAAATTTGAAATACTTATCTAGAACTTTTAGTTAAACCTTGTATCTTGATCTGATATAATAGAATTTGTTATTAAATGAAATCTTACAACTTCTTTAATTCATATCCTCACAATATTATCAAGATAAAAATAGTCTCTAGTGGCAATAAAATTTATATATTTCATTAATCAGTTGACTATAAACCAAAAAGCATTATGTCCTTCTAATTTTATGTGGATTCCAAGAATAGAATCCATGGAAATTTTTTCCCATTCCGATTCTATTATGGGTAATGGTTTTAACATCCCCTTATAGTTTTGTATATTAACCTTAACTTTATTATATATTGAGAATCAATATACATACTCTTAAATATACCTTTTCATGTTTCCCACCAAAAATACACTTTCATATCCATATACATCTTTTTAATTTAATTATGAATAGTTAAATATGAAGTATGATATTTATCCAAAAACTCTATTTTCAAGTATATTATTTGTATTATATATACACAATTCCTAAACCTTATTATTCCATCACAATCATGGTAGAACTTAGGAACATTTATTACCTACTTCTATATTTCCACAACCTCCTTTTGCACCACTTTAATCCTCACAAGGTTGTATGGTTGAATATTTATAAAATAAAGATATGATATATCCCCTTTCTTCATGATTTCAGGATCCATATTATATAAATACCTAAATATTATATCTCCTTAAATCCTTATCATGGATAAACTACCACAGTCTTTCTGACTCAAATCATCACAAACCTTGTTCACCTTCTTAGGGTGGTAGTGTATTGAGTAGTCAAAATCATTAATCAACTCCAACCATCTCATTTGGAAAATATTAAAATATTTCTATTTGAATATATAATTAAAGATTTTATAATAAATATATGTCTCACACCATTCAATATAAAGATAATGACTCCATATTCTCAATGAAAATTTTACCATTTCCACCTCCAAATTATGAGTTGGGTAATTTTTCTCAAGAGTTTACAACTAACAAAAAAATAATAAATTTCCATATATTATTTTAGATTAACACATCCTAATACCTTATTTTATACATCACTATAGATCACAAACCCTTCGCCACTATAGGGTAGTCTGAGAATAGGTTCACTGAGTAACATTCTCTTCAACTCCTTGAAATTTTACTCTCATTCCTCTATACAAAGAAACATTTCTACCTTATATTTAATTTTGGATATTTCATTAGATATCTAAGATAAACATATTACTATGTGTCAATAGTATCTATCCAACCCAAGGAAACTATAGATATTAGTTACCATTGTTAGTCTAGGACATTGTTCAATAATTTATGCCTAGGATGGATCTTATTATATACCCTAAATAGATATTATATAACCCAATAATGAAACTTTATGTGGCCAAAATTCACACTAGGTAAATTTGGCATATTAGTCCTCTTTCCTTGGGATCTTTAACACAGTGCACAAATGATATTCATGCTCTTAAATGATATTTTAATGTATAAGAATATCGTATATAAAGACTACCAAAAATGATCAATTTAATCTATAAAAAATCAATTCATTAGATCCATGAAGATGGTAGGGTAATTGTTGAGTCTAAATGGTATCACTATTAATCCCTAATGATCAAACCTTATACGAAAGGTTATGCTAACTATATTCTACTTCTTGACCCTCAAATAATGATATCAATATTAAAGTTCAATATTTGAAAAGTGTTGAGTTGTATGAATTTGATAAAAAAAATTCATAAATGTAGGGTAAAGGATACTTTTTATTGATAGTATTTTTGTTATGTTCTCAATAGTTAATGACAAGTCACATTGACACATATTTCTTCTTAACCAAAATAATAGGTGCACCCCATGGTGATGCAATCAAACATATGAATCCCTTTTCTCTATTCTCATAGAGTTTATTATTTAATTCCTATTACTCAATTGGGTTCATTCTATAAGTATTATTTAAATTAGTTTTCATACTAGGTATGAGTTCTATTGAAAACTCAACTTCATTATTTAGAGAAATACTTGGTAAGTGCTTAGAAAATATATTATAATATTCATAAACAATAATCATATAATTATTACTGAGTTTCTACCCCACCATTTGAGATAAATATCTCCCGTGAATAGTTATTAAGACCCATATAATGGATTAAATTTCTATTGGATGTTCATATTCATCTCACACTAATAGACAATCATAGGTTAATTCAAAATATCAAATTTGACTTCCTTATTCAATAAATTTATATGGAATATATATTGAGAGACCTAATCAATGATAAAAATTACATCAAATTACACTAAGAGATGAACAATAAGATTTTCATTGGGTATATTATTACAAAATTCAATATGAAATTACGAAATATGGAGTGGAGGATAATTATTCCTTAATAATAATGGTTTATTTCAATGGAAGTCATAACATAGGCCCTTTCATTAGACTAGAAGTTATCCCTTAGATTGGTGTATTAACTCATATAATTTCCAAGTTCCCCACATATAATACATTGAACAATAAATAGTACTATACGGTGTACTCTATTCCCTTCCATTGAACTCTTAGTTTTTCCTTGTAAATTAATTCTTATATTCCCTACTTTTCTATACACACAAAAATTATTCCCCTTCTATTTATATATTTCCCTTGGCGATTCCTCCCATATTATTGACATTTATGAATCCAAATCTTCTTCCCTCTATGGTATTTATCAGTGATAATTTCCTAAAACATCATTTTTCTCTCATTTGGTGGGTTAGGAAACTCACCCATGTTCTATCTATTAATCATAATTTGAGATATCTAATTAAGAATAATCATAATATTACCCATTCTAGCTTCCATTTAATTTATTTTATCATGAGGATGGTTATCGTACTGGTCATAGCATTCATTGTCAGGATAATTCATTTTGGTTCCATCCATTAACTAAAAAATCATAGTGTGTGAATCATGCTACAATAATCAGAGTGAGAAGTCATATAATCATGGAGATAATTCTGGATATTTTCTATATTATGACACTTTTTTGTCAACCTATGATAGTTTTAGGTTCACCCTATATCACTTTAAAATTTTCATAGGTTTTATTTGGTTATATCTACTTCATTAATCATAATGGGTCATAAATAGAATGTGAATTAACCAAATCATATCCCCAAGAGTGTCAAACCAGGTGTTTAATTAGGCCTCTTTTTTATGTATCGGGTGAAGATTGAGTCAATACCCAGCCATCCTTTTCAAGGTAATTACCCCTAAGTTCATCTATTCCAGATCATACATCTAATTTTTTATTTCTAGAAAATGATATCGTGGCTATGAAAACACAAAATATCTATCTTTCCTGAATGTTAGGATTCCATCCTTTACATAGACATATCCTTAGGATTTTCCCCAAAGTTTTCTAACCATAATATCCAAAAATAACTAAACCTATCAATGATACCAACGTAGTTGGTCCATGCTGAATATACATAAATATTACATAATTTTAAATAAATCTTCATTATATAACACAATTATACATTCCATATAACCATAAATGTTTATCTTCTTTGGAGACTAGATACATAATAAACTTATTTCATAAAAGTAATTCAATATATCGTAGAAATATATTCTCTCATAGTACCATTATAGACATACCCTACATAGAACCTATCTTTATAACCTATAGAGATTGGAAAAATAAGACAGGGTGAGCTCAGATTCTCTATAAGGGTTAACATGAGAGATATAAATTGATGATCATATATGAGAAAAAGATAATCATATGGGGTATGGGATCATGACCATAAATTAAAAAATTAATACCCAATATTTCATAGATCATAAAACATGAGTGAAGGAACAAATAGTTAGAATTTAAAAAAAAATTAGTTATCCGTGTGACGAATCGTCATAAATCGATCATGATTCGTAACAGGATATCATAAGAATTAGAACATGTTATAGTAATTTTATGGAATAATCATAAGAATTAAAAATCATTCCATTAGTCAATGATCACATTAATATAATATCTAGTTATTTTCCAGATAAGAACCCTTTTTATTTTTCTCTCTTTTCTATGTTGGGTGAGGGTATGGTTTGGATTGGGAGGCTTTGGATGTGGTTTGGGTCTTTAAAGTACAGTCTTGGGATTTAAAATAGTCTGAAAAAAAAATCAAACAGTGTAAATGGGTTACACGATGCGTAAATTTTTAATCCGGATAAAATCACCTTGGTCAATGGGTTTTTTAGTGTAAACCATTAAAAATAATTACATGATGTGTCATGGAATTACACACCATGTAATTCCCCAAGCATAAAACTAAAAGGTGTTGTACAGTTCATTTTGGTTTCATTCCTTTACACAACCTTCCTCTAATCGACCCTAGGTTGACTCTTAGTGGTTTTGGAGAGATTTCTTCATCTTAGATTGTTTAGGGTTTGTGTTTAATTTCCAGTAATTCTTTTTTCTTTGGATTATTTTCATTCCTAATTCTTATGAAGTGGTTGTATCATTTGTGGGTTTTGGGGTTGATCGTTATCCTAGGTTTTGGTCAATATCTCTTCTATCATTGTTTATTCGATCATGTTAAATCAATTGAGGGTTTTAATTGGGTGAATGTTCATAAATGATATTGAGGCAGGTGGTCTAAATTGAAAATCCCATAGTCTAGATTTTAATTGTATGTATGGAATTTTGAAATAGAAATTTCGAAGTTTGGAAAATCACATCTTGAATTAGATTAATTATTTTGTTAACTAATTAATGGGATTATGTGATTATAAAATTAATGGGATATTGGAATTATGAAATTAGTCAACTGATAGGATTTTTTAATTAGTTAAATTGATGGGATATGGAATTGATTTATAATGTGAATTAAAAGGATGGTTATGTTAACCTTGAGTGGTTAATGGTTTATATAGTTGACTGATTATAAATGGTTTAATGGTGAATTGTTCATATTATTCCATGTTATTAAATTGAAGAACCATATTTGATGTGAGAAGTTGTAATGGAATACAATGATGTGAAATGTTGATATGAGGGTTAATATTGATTAATATTATTGAATGTGACATATTTTATTTATGTTATTGATTGATAAATGTGGTCTAGGACACAGAGTGATTCTCCAAATACCCACGGGGTCATAGCCATGACATTCTAGGATCAAATTCATGCATGTGAGTATTATTGTATGGGGAAAATATTGAGGCTCAAAATACCCATGGGTTGTAGGATATGGACTGCTGTTCCAAATACCCATGGGGTGATATACATGATGTTCTATACCCAGGATATTGGCATTGGACTATGGTTCCAAGTTACCAAGATATGAAATAGAAATAAATGGATAATGAAATCCCATGTCATACTGAATTGTGAATTCCCTATGTGATATGGTTCAAAATATGACATGGTTCGAAGAAATTATTGAAGGTTCGAGTATCATCCTATACCTGATGGAAAGGATGTCATTAAATAAAGAATAATTGAATATGTAAAACATTTAATTTATTGTTTGCACTTTATTATTTTTACAACTTTATACACTATTATTGAATGGATATTGTTTTAGACTCCATTGGTGATAGACTACTAAGTTATACTCAAACCCTACTTGGGCTACCCAATCGGTACCTAAATAGACTTCATGTTTGTAGGAAATGATAAGGTAAATAGCCCTATGTTAGATGGATGAGTTGGGATGGATCATGGATGAGGGAACCCAACATTATGTCAAGGCCCACATGGGGAGTTTTCCATGTGTATTTATTTTGATTTTATTATTCCACTTAAAACATATCTGGAATGAAAAATATACTTCTTAGTTTGGATATTATTTTCCTATTTGGTTTATCGTGTCATACTAGTCTTTATTTGGTTATGGAATTATTATGGTTATTGTTTATTTATTTCCACTATTGTGCTACATTGATAAAGAGGGAATATTCTCCCCTCATTATATATTAGACACTCAAAAAGAGTTAGTAGCCTCTGGAATATGGGGATACAATCTTGGGGTTATGTGGCTAATCGGCTCGAGGAACCGGTATGTGGCACCCATGTCGGGATGTCGCAAAGTAGTATCAAAGGAATGTTTTCTTTTCTTTTCCATTCTTTTCATTTACCTTGATATATGGGAAAGGTATACAGGATATTAGTATGAGTGAGGCCATATTCACGAGGTCATTCATTAGAGTATCTAACCCATGAATGTGGGAAAACCCAAGTGTTGAGGGTGGGATTGTTGTTATTGATGTGTTTTGTTACAGTTAGATATTATTTAACCTTGATTTATACACTGTTGTGTGATGTTATTTTTTCTAATATTTTATGATGTTTGACTCATGGCCTAGTGTCTCATGATATTTGTGTATACATGAATCATTCTAGGCACTCAGGATTTATTGTGGCATGCATCATTTTAGGCATGCATATGAACAAAAGGTTTTTGGGTGAGTTGTTTTAATGAAAATGCTTTTCATTACTTGTGTGATTTAAATGAAAAGTTTCTTAATATGAAATTGAAAATTATAAATGATGAGAATTGTGGAAAATGAAAAATGGGTGTCTAATGAGAAACTTGAATAATGAGAAGATATTTTTACCCTTTGTTAGTCATGAACCAAGTGAGGGGTGGTTAATATTAGTGATAGTTCCTCATTTTTGATCGTGTGGTGAGATATGGGGAATGAATAGTTATGGATTTATGTGAATCCCCATAAATTTCTTAATGTTGTGTTATTTTTCCTAATATGTGTGTATAGAATTGTATAGATATTCCTCTATGATGAAGCTTGTTGATAAGAATATAGGAGGAAATAACTGAGAATGTACCTCCAGTAGTGGAACCAGAGGCTCTAATATTGTCGGTTGAAGGAGCAGAAGAGATGTTCCATCATAAATTTTCTTGCTTTATGAAATTTTTGGAAAGAGACCAAGGGTGGGTTTTTTATAACATGTTTGACTTGACACAGGAGTTGAAGTTTTATCACCCTTCGAATTTCACCGTAGAGGGTGAACCAGAGGCAGCCGAGTTCTAGATTGAGTATATCAAAATGATACGTCAACACTTGGAGACTCCCATTGAGAAGATAGTAAAACTGGATACTTATATGTTATGTGTTCAAGTGAATAATTGGTGGTATATCCAGACTCAGGATGGAGAATTGGTGAATTTGGAGTGGAAGGACGTCCAGTACAAGTTGATGGAACACTTTTACCCTCAGATGATCAGGCAGGAGTAGGAAGAAATTTTCATGAGGATAACCCATGGGAGTATGTTTGTGATGGATTATACTGAATTATTTACTGATCTGTAGTTATTTTTTTCATTATTTTCAGGGGATGATGCAAATTCAGTGAAGCATTTTCAGGATGAGCTTAAATGTGAGATTAATTCCTAAGTTAATATCATTAAATTGAAAACAATCTTAAGTGGTTAATTAGGCTCCCATATTTGAGGGGAACCTAAATTAGGATTCTAGTGGAGGAAATATTGTTTTTATGGATGACTAGGAGGTACATATTTTGAGTGTAGGAAGCATACCTATAATAATTTTGACAATAGTAGTGGAAAGTAGAGTGGAAAGGGGAGTATTAGTTACCCAAGATATTACTAGAGTGATATTTCTCCAGTGTGGTAGGCCTGGTCATTTTCGTAGGAATTTTACTCAACCACCATTTGAGTTCCAAGATTATGTAAATATGGGACATATACAACTATTTTGTAGGAACCCATGGAATATGGGTAATGAAGGAGGACCTTGGCCGAATCAGAGTGTTGGAAGGGGTACTTTACCCCATATCATTCTAGAAGTTGGAGTTATACTGGTCATGGAGGTTGCGGTAGTGGATTTTTTAATTCTATAAAAAATAGCACGTATCAACAGAGTGGTAAAATTTAGGGTAATTAGAGTGTAGCATAGTGAATAGGGGCAAGAAAGTTGAATGCAGTTCATTCTACACTTGTGGATAGTGAGGTCGGACTATCAATAGTTAGAGGTGTTATTCTTGTAGATTACATGCTTTCTAGTGTCTTATTTTATATTGGTGCCTCTAATTATTGTATATAATCACAACTTGTGAATGGGTTGAGTCTAGTAGTGGAGTATATTAGTGGGGTTATGATAATAGATACTCATTTGGGATTACAGTTGAGCTACATTCGTTTGTGTAATGGGAATTCTCTCAAGGTTAGGGAATATCATTTTATTTTGAATCTATGCATACTTGAAATGTTAGGATTTGACTTAATTTTTGGTATGGACTAGTTGGTAGCATATCAAGCCCACATAGATTGTTACCTTATGATATTGATTTCTATATCTCTTATGGGTGAAAATTATGTTCATCATGGAGAGTCAAATATCCAACTATGCCTTCTAGGTCAAGTTCATTAGCAACTAGGGGATCTCACCACCTAGGCTGCATGTCTATTAATGGATGACTACGGTATAAGGCATGATGTCTTCCCACCATTAGTATATCAGTTTTAGGATGTGTTTCCTATGGACATATTAGGGTTTCCACCTAAGTGAGATGTGGAATCTACAATTGAGCTCATTTTGGGGACTGATCTATTTTCTATTCCTCCATAAATAATTGAACTAATAGAGCTTCAAGAGATCAAGACTCAAATGGAAGAATTTATGGATAAAGGGTTTATTTTTTGAGTATGTCACCTTTGGGTTCTCCAGTTTTTTTCTAATATGGATGATGGAGCATTACACTTATGTGTTTATTATTGAAAGATAAACCAGATGACGTTGAAGATCTGATAACCTATTAAAAGTATTTATGATCTCTTGGACTAGTTGAGAGTATATTTTTCATTCTCCAAGATTTACTTGATGTAAAATTGTCATTAATTGAGGGTTAGACCTTCTAATATACCATAGAAATATTTCAGAATCCAATATGGATTTTATGAGTTCACTGTGATGTTGTTTGGGTTAAATAATCCTCTTGTTAGGTTTATGGCCTTGAAGAACCTAATCTTCCAACCACACTTTGATTAGTTTATGGTTGTTTTTTAGAATACATCTAGTTATACTCTAATACTTGTTATGACAATGCCCAACATATTGACATGGTCCTTAGTATACTAAGAGAACATCATCTATATTCCATGCTATATAAGTTTCAATTCAGGTTCTATTGGGTAAATTTCTTGGGTCACATCATCTTATAGGAAGGTGTGTTAGTGAAACTAGATAAAGTATAGGTAGTGTTTTCTTGGTGTATCCTAAGAATTTTTTTATATCTATTTATTTCTGGGTTTAGAAGATTATTATCAAAGGTTTAACTAGGGATTTTCTCTCTTGGATGAACCTATTTCTAGCTTGACTAAAAAATTAGTTAAGTTTGAATGGTCTTGATCATGTGTGATGTATTTCCATGAGTTGAATAAGTGTTTAACTACTAAAAAAATATTGATCCTACCTAAGCCTGGGGAGGATTATACAGTGTTTTATGATGCTTCTGGAGTTAGAATTTGTGTAGTGTTGATGTGGGGAGATCAATTTGTTTCATATGGATCATAGTAGTTGACACCATAAGAATGAAACAACCCTGTTCATAACCTCGAGTTATCTATGGTGGTTTATGACCTGAAGTGTTGGTGGAATTACCAGTTGGGAGAAAATATTATTGTGTATAGATCTCATAAGATCTTAAAGTATATATTTTCTAATTTATATTTGAATCCTAAATACAAGAGATGGGTAGAGTATATGAAATAATTTGATTTTGAGCTAAAATATACAACTGAGAATGGAAATAGTGTTGCTGACACTTTGAATACGAATACATAGACTCAAGAAGTTTAGGAGTCCAACTCTGAGTAGAAGATGATGACCTTGCTGGTTGAAATGCATGTTTTGGTTTAAGAGGGATAGGATTAAATGACTCTCATATCAGTAACAGTGGAGTATACACTTTTAAGCAAGATCAGAGAGAGATAGAATGAGTATCCAGAGTGTTTTTCCTTAAGAGAAATCCTTGAAGGTGGGGAGTCACCATCCAATTATACCACAGATGAGGATTAAATCATCTATGTCAGTAACTATGTTGTTTTCCCTATGTGTATATCTGAGTAGCTGATGTGTGATTTTCATGGATCAAAGGGGGTGGTGAATCTTGGTTGGAAAAAATGTATTTTTTCCTATGTTGATAGTATTTGTTGGGTGTGAAAAAGTATATTATAGGGTTTGGGACACAATGCTACCCCTGTTAGTAGGTGAAGGCCAAGAATCAATAAATTGGTGGTTTACTACAGTCATTTCTCATTCTAGAATGGAAGAAAGATGATGTTACTAAAGAATTTTTGGTGGTTATCCCAATCATTCCTCATAAGAATGACTTTATTTGTGTGGTAGTCAACCAAATGATGAATGTAGCCCATTTCTTGCCTATATGGGCGATCTTATTAGTGTATTAGATAGTAGAATTTTCTCTTTAAGAGATAGTACCTTTTTACAGGGTTCTATGGAGTATAGTTTTAGATCATGACTCACATTTTACCTCATGATTATGGTAGGTATTGTAGAAGGTTCTTGGTACACAAGTGTTTCTGATTACAACTTCCCTCCCACAAATAGATGGACAGTTGGAACATACTATTTAGGTACTTGAGGATATTCTATTTGTGTGATTTTTTGACATTACTAGGTCTTGGGATAAACACTTAGTACTTGTTTAGTTATCATATAACAATAGTTTTTAGGCATTTATTCATATGTAACCATATGAGGATATTTATGGTAGGCCATGAAGATATCTTCTATGTTGGATGGAAGTAGGTGAATTAGAGTTATTAGGATCAATTCTCATTTTGGAGACATCAGAGTAGGTTTAGCTGATACAGAAATTCATTGTTACAACTAAGAGTATACAGAAGTCATATGCTGATAAACACTAAAAACCCTTGAGTTTATAGTGGGTGATCATGTGTTCCTTCATGTATCACCTAGTTTGGGTCACTATATGATTCAGAGATAGGAAAAGTTGGAACACAAATTAGATGGACCATTTGAAATTGTGTAGAGAATCAGGCTGGTGGCATACTGATTGGCTCTTCCACAGAACTATAGTTCTATGCATGATGTTTTTCATGTGTCACAACATTTTGTTGTATAACTAAAACCATTATCATGTGATCAATTTTGATGATGTTGATCTTGAGACTAATGCCTCCTTTGAGGAGCACCCAATATTTTTTGTGGATTATAGTGAGAAATAATTTTGGGGAAAGACCATGTTGAATGTTTGTGTATTATGGAAACAAGGATGTGTTCAAGATGAAATGTGGGAGAGAGAAGAAAATATACATATCTATTGGCCCAACCTTTTTACCTTGGAAACTTAGAGTTTCTTGGGATTATATCTTTAGGATGAGCTATTATAAGGTGGGGAGATACTAAGAACCCATTATTTTCTAGGTAGGCTTACTTTTTAGTTTTCTCTTTGTTTTAGGGTGGGTGAGGTTTTTGTTTACTTTGGGAGGAATTGGAAGTGGTTCAGATCTTTAGATTATATTTTTAAGCTGAAAAAAGTCTTTAGAAAATGTATACGCTGTGTAAATGGGTCACACAAAGTGTAAATTTTAATCAAGATAAAATCACCCAAGGCGATGGATTTTCTTGTAACCCATTGACAATAATTACAAAATTTATAATGGAATTACATTCCATGTAATTCCCTAAGAAAAAAATTAAAATGTGTCGTATGGTTCATTTTGGTTTTATTCCATCATGTAGTCTTCCACTAATTGAACTTAGGGACACACTTCGTGGTTTTAGAGTGATTTCTTCACCTCGGATGGTCATAGATTGGTGTTTAATACTTTTTAATCCTTTTTTATTTGGATTACTTCCATTCCTACTTCCGATAAAGTAGTGGAACCTTTTGACAGTTCTGGGTTTGGGGGTTGATTTTGATCCTAGGTTTTGGTCTAGATCTCTTCTGTCATTGTTGATTCAATCATCTTAAATCAATTCAGGGTTGAGGTTGGGCAAGTATTTTTCAACAATCTTGAGGTAGGTGGTCTAAATTGTTAAACCCATAGTATTAATTTTAATTGTTTGTATAGAATTGTGAAATAAAAATTCCCATGTTCGACAATCAAATCTTGAATTAAATTAATTAATTGGTTAATTAATTAATGGAATGATGTGATTATGAAATTAATGGGATATTGTAATTATGAAATTAGTTAACTAATAAAATTTTTTAATTGGTGAAATTGTTGGGATATTTAATTGATTGATAATGTGAATTAAGGGGAAGGTTGGGATAACCTTGAGTGGTTAATGGTTTATATGGTTAAATGTTTATAAATGGTTTAATAGTGAATTGTTCATATTATTCCGTGTGATTAAAGTGGAGAACCATGTTTATTGTGATATATTATAATGGTATACCATGATGTGAAATGTTGGTAAGAGGGTTAATGTTGATTAAAATTGTTGAATGTGACAGATGTGATATATGTGATTGATTGATAATTGGGGTATGGGACATGTACTGATGCTCCAAATACCCATGGAGTCCTAGTCATGACATTATCATCCCAAATCCATGCATGTTAATATTATTGTATGGGTTAAGGAATTATGCTCCAAAACCCATGGGGTGGGGGATAGGGAATGATGCTCCAAATACCCATGGGGTGCTAGACATGACATTATACTCCCATGAGATTAGTATTGGACTATGCTTCCAAATGATCGTGATATGAAATGGAATTAAATTGATAATGAAATCCAATTTTATATTGAATTTTTATTTCCCTATGTGATTTAGTTCGGACTCAGGCATGGGTTGAAGTAGGTACTAATGGTTTGGGTGTCATCATGAACTGAATGTAAAGGATATGGTTAAATAAAGTATAATTGAATATTTAAACTCTTTAATTTATTGATTGAAATTTATTTTTTATACAACTTCATACATTTTTATTGACTGTATATTATTTTAGACACTATTGGTAATGGCCTACTAAGTTGTACTCACAGCCTACTCAAAATACATGTTTGATACCTGAATAGACTTCATATTTGCATAACATGATAAGGGAAAGAGACATATGTTATATGGATGAGTTGGGATAGAGTATAGATGATGGAACTTAACTTGATTCCAGGACCCACTTGGGGATTTTTTAGTGTGTCTTTGTTTTGGGTTTATTTTGTCTATTCACACATATTTTCCATGAAATATATACTTCTTAGTTTGGATATTTTTTTCTCCTACTGGTTTATCATGTGATATTAGTCTGTATTTGGTTATAGAATTTTTATGGTTATTGGATATACCCTTTTTTATTGTTTATTTATTATATTGTTCTACTTTTATAAAGAGGGTATAGTCTCCCCCATGTTATATATTAGACCTTTACTGCTAGTTTGTGTCCTCTGATGTATGGGGAGGCCTGCTTGAGGTCTTGTGGTCAACCATATCAGGGAACTGGTATGTGGTACCTGGGTCGGGATGTCACACTTTCAATACTTTCATAGTGGATTGGGTTTGATCCCCATTCCATTATTTCTTTAGTTAAGGTTTACTCCCAAGACTATTTTAGTGGAAAAATTACATTATGAAATTGGTATTACTCTCCATTGCATCCCATATTATCTCATGATATATCCATATTTACCCAATGCATTATAGGGCTATATAAATTCATTCCCACCCATCGCATAAAGAAAACCATTCATATGTTTATCACAAGATCCTAAAACATTAATCATATCAGCATAGAATAACCCATGTAAAATATATGGGTTTTATAAACATATTATTAATATATAATCGTAATTCATCTAGATAAATAAATTATATGGTATCATAATAGATTTCATTATGTCATCATATCTTAATTAACCCATGTTAAAGAAACAGGTTTAATGTAATCATCATAAGATTATCATTATATCAAACCATCTATAAAAGATGATGGAATCATAAGATAATATCCTAGGGGAAATATAAAAATCCTTAAAGGATGTTGACATAGATGAAAAATATCTTTTATAAATCACTTAGAATAAACTTTTAAAATCAAGAGAAAATATCCCTTTTCTTTCCATAACTATTAAAACCAAAACTACCAGAAAAAATAGGATTAGGATTCCCATTATAAAACTTTTGAAACTTGTAAATTAAGCTTAATGAATAATAAAATACATGATAGTGGTAAAATCATATCATGTTTTATAAGTTAAAATAAAATTTCTTTTCACACTTTTTTAAAAAGTCAAAAATGATTCGAATGTATAACCTTTGAAAAGATTCATTTTAATTATATGTAAAAAAAGTAAAAAAAGTAGTAAAAATAATATTTCTCAAATATCTAAATATAGATAAAAACCTCTATAAAACATTCTGAAGAAAATTTATGTGAATTATAAATAATCCCAACATAAAATAAAGTAAATAAGGTCAGCTTTTCATAAAAACGTTTTCTCGGATATTTTTAAAACCAGAGAGATAAAAATCTAAGGATAAAATAATAACCCCAAAAATAACTAGAATATAATAAAATATATGGGTTTTAAATTATAAGGGTCATATAATATCCCTAAATTGGTAATTAACATTAATAATCCTGAAAATAAATGAGATTGTAACATAAATCTCTTACCTCAAGTCTCACATTACTTTGTATGCATTCAAACCTCCTATATAATAGATATATATTTATCATAAAAATATAAAAAACAGTATTAATATATATATATATTACTATATATAATTTCCTTTTAAATTCCAATTATCCTTTTATTATAAAGTCTTCATTAAAATCATTATTCTGGTAAAAACTGGACTAGTTTCCATGAATGTTTCGGTTCGAAGATTTCGGTCCTTATAGATTGGTCATGGTTTCATCATCACAAAAATACCAACATTTTAATAAATATCATGTTTATTCATTTTATATACTTTGATAACCTTTCATTAAAATTTTTGGGGAAAAATGAATTATATCACTTTGTGGATATGGTAGTCCATACATATACAAGTGTGATGTTTGAAATTTTCTATTAATGGACTTAAAGAAAAGAAAATAAGAATTAACCATTTTATAAAAATTATTATATAATAAATAATATATATATATATATTTAATCTATCCTTATTATCATACATGTAAAATGGAAATGAAGAATGAATCACATCTCTTTGTGGTGGTGGTGGTCAACACGTTCGCACGATCGATGTCATAATTTTCCAATAGATATAAGGGTATTATGGTAGATAAGATACTATATTTATAAAAGAATAATTATGTAATAAAATTCATATATATCCATTAAATTTATCTATACAACCATCCAAGAGAGGCAGTGATTAAAAAAAGACATCACTTAATGGAGATGGTAGTTTGAATATATGCATGAGTGATATTTTTATTTTACATTAGATATAAAGAAGATATAAAATAGGTGTACCATTAACATAAAAACATTTAAGTAATGTAAAAATAATATTTTAATCATTTTAATATGGTAATATATGATTTAGAGGTGGTTTAAAAAAGAAATAATCTTGAAAATAAATCAGTATGAATATATACCTCCACTTTGAGAAATCTCATTTGAATCTATTCATAAGGACCATTGGGATGGTCTTTTAAGAATAAAAAAACCTATAATAATTGTATATAGAATTTTAAAAGATATTTTGATAGGTTTTGGTTGAGATAAAGGGTCCAAGATGTGTGGAGAAGATAAGAGAGGGGTGCCCTTTTATAAGTGAGGGGAATGGAACACTTGTAATTATTAAGAATTTTAAAATATAATAAAGTAAATATCAAGAAAAATTGGTTCAAAATGGATTTTATTTAGAATATATGAGAATATATTATCAAAATAAACTCAACAAATAGGATTTAAACAACTTTTTAGGTTAATTTAACTATTAGTTTTCAGTTTAACCTCTTTTTACCCTTACCAAAGTAATGAAGTTTTACCTCAGTTGCTGTTAATAATGAAGAAAAATGAAATAGACATATTCAAAAAAATTATAAATTATGATTTAAAATATTTAAAACATTATACAATATTCAATATCTATAAATATAATAAATTATTTTTAATGTAAATGCACAAAATACAATGAAACCTATTTTTAGATAAATGCAATTTTAAGCATAAAAATGAATTTATTATCATTCCATTCCTTGTAAGAACTGTTAAATAAATTTTCAAATATTTTATTTAATATAATATATTATAATTATATTAAAATAATTTATCAATGCTAATTAATTTAATTTATTAAGATAAAAACAAATTTCTCGAATAAAAGCATTTTTTTAGAAAAAACATCACTTTTACCTTAAAATGGTTATATTTTCATTTCTAACCAATGAATTCATTTTTTTAAAGTGAAACAAATTTTTTTATATGTTTAATATTATAAAGTAATTTTTAAATATGAAAAAACATCTTTAAATAAAACATACATGATAAGGACAATTCCTATAAAGAAAATATTTCCAATTGGTTATTTAGGATTAATATTATTTTCTAAGTGAATTAGTGATTCTTTTCAAAAATTGTATTTCATTTAAATAACATATAAATTGATTCATTTTATCATGTATTATTCACAATAGCTCAGTGTTTTATGTAAACAATCTATCAAAAAATTAAAATTTATTTAAAGATAAATATATTATAAGATCTCATGGTGTTACATATATACCCTTCAAAATTTAATAATTTAAATCTATATCATTAATACATAAAATAGAATATCCTTGGAGTTTGTTACACCCCTTTAAGTATTCTAGAAAATTTAACCTCCAATTCCTAGGTTTTTCATAATGGTAACATTATCCTCCAAGATCCTTTATTCAGTTTTAGAGAAGTTAGAGTGGACTCTCCATGGATTCTTTGATTTTCCTTCTGACTAAATATTTTACACTTTCCATTACATATCTTTCTCATTTTACATGATCTTGGAAATTTTATGTCCTAGACATAAATCCTCAAGAAATTAAGGAGATCAGGTATTTTTTTGACATGATTAATTTTGTAATTTACAATGAACTATTGAAAAAACATTATCATCGATATGAAATGTTGAAAAAAATTTAACAGTGATTTCATAATGAATTATATAGAATAATCAGGTATGAATGATGACCACATTCTCCCCAAGTCATTTTATAAACCCTATAACATTGATCACAATAGTTCAGACCAATATACCTTTAACCATATTACAATGAACAAATTAGTTTTGAAACATCGTATAAAATGTATATATCTAATTATTGATATAAAATTTTTAAAGTTTCCTATCATACCAAAAGAATCCATATTTTCATGTTTCTTTTGAAGCTTGGGGTCAATAGAAATAAGAATCAATATAGAAATCTCAAGAGAATTTTTACTAAACTTATTATATGTATCTTTCATTTATTTACTAGTTTCATCAATAGGCGTTTCTTAGGATTTTTTTGATTTAACACATACAGTTTTACTTTTTAAAAAATATTCTCTAGTTTTTATACAATTATAGAATGTTTCATCAATTAAGTTTCTTTTTTTCCATAATTTAACTCAAATTCAAATTTTATGATGATAGTATTTTTATCTTCACTTGATTTTTTTATCAAATGATGTTCTCCCAATAAAATGATATAACCATTTATGTTTTAATTTTATCTATTAGTATGCCAATATTTATATTTAATTTTTATTTGTTTTATATTTTGAATTAATATATCCCAATTGATATATATTTTTTATATAATCATTTCAATAATATCACATATAAATCATAGATACTTGAGTAAACAAATCCTTTCCCAAATCCATCATATGAATTATCCCAACACTATTACTATGGTATTATAAATTTTTGGGCTTCCCAGCTAAGAGTGACCTAAATATATCTCCTGATATAAGAACATATTACTATTAATTTCACCCATATTCTATTTTCCTTACATAATATAATCTATGAGAACCCATATTTGTCAATGATAACTCATTTCAATGATTGAGGTCTTAAAAATATATTGTTTGGAGGGAATCTAACACCTAGTTTTATTAAGGTGTCTTTAACATCTCTCTAAGTTATCTCATATATTTTATTTATATATGAATTATTTTAATGATTTTGTTTTGTATTTTATTACTTTAACCATATTAATATATTAAAGTCATATTAATGTATGTAATTTTATAAAACTAATGATTTCTATTACTTAACAAAATAAAAGAAAATTATATCTGCAAATATCAATATATGTATCATGAAAAAGGAACATGAAAATGTTTCATGTAATAGTTTAGAGTCATATATAACCACAATACTCACTTGATTAGTATGGTGAAAAAAGTTAATTAACCCAGAGTTTTCTTGATAGAGAATAATCCCCCAAACTATCTAGAATTTAGACCTAATGTCCCAATATCCATAGATAAATACTCAATAGAGTCCATAATTTGAATAAAATCCTAACACTTAATATGTATAAATAATAATCAACCATTACCATTGAGTTCATAACTAGAAAAAAATCATATTCTTGGTTGAACATGGTTAAATATTATGTCATACATATTACGGAACTTTTTATATACATGTTATGGAAATTATAATAAATGGTTTAACACTCCAACCTAAAGTATACAGTTATTAATAATATAAAACATTTTATTCATGAATTAAATAGATAGTGGAATAAAATAAATAATTAAATAATTTATAAATTTATACATGTGATAAACATTTATGGACATTTTATAAATAAATAAATATAAATAAGTTATAATTAAAAAAACTTCATGGACATTCCAAAAAAAACAAGAAAAGTTTACATTTATTTTAATATGAACTCTTTCATAGTGTCATTTTACATTATATTAAATGTCAAATCCTTTACATTTAATAAAAAATAAACCATTGATATTTTTTACGATGATTTCATCTTTAATATTAAAATTTTAAATAATCTAAACATCCTATATTTTACATTAATTTATACCTTGATTAAATCCACCAAAATTTATATTGGAATAGTTTAAATAAAGTTCTATAATAAGTTATTTAATATAAAAAATTCATATAATCATTTATAAATATTTTATGAAATAATATAAAGTTTTTTATATTCAACATTAATTTATAATTTACAAATTCTATAAAAATTAATCAAACATACATATCCAATGTATTAGAAAAATAAATTTTCTTTAGAAATAATAAAATTACATCATGTTTATTATAAATGATATCATGGTTCTTCCTATGAGATAAGAATTATCAAATTAACCATGGTGTTTTTTATTTATGGAAGTCATTTTTGGTAAGTCCTTAAAATTCATACTTTTAAAACCATGGCATGGTTTTGTTCAACTATGTCATGGTTTTCATTATAGAAATATTATTCTCATATAAACCATAATACGTTTTAGAAAACCACGATTCCAAATTCATATGTTTACGATGCTCTATTTACTAAAAACTATTTCCATGAACTATTTTCTTAAACCATTATGAAATATTAAAATTTCCATAAACCACATATATTTTTTATTTTAACGTTGTCTTGCTTGTGAAAACCATCATGAACCATGAATGTAATTTCCTAAAATACATCATGGTTATAAAAAATCATTTTTTCAGATTCTTCATCTATTCAAAGATCAATTGGAATGATATATATAATTATTTGATGCCACTTTTGGGTTTTAATAAACATAACCATTATCTAAAAATAGTAAAAACAGACCACTAATACCATCATCATCTTGTAATTTTTTTTGAAAGAGGGGAAAAGTACAAAGAAAAAACATAAGGGGAAGGGAACAATCCTTTATTACCATGTCATAATTTTCATGGATTATTTTTATTTTTTAATATTTTAGGAATTAAAAATTATACTAAGACATATACATATTGTGTTATGAATTTCATATATTATTGAAAGTGATGAAATTGGTGAATTATGGATTGCATATTGATGAATCTTATAATATTGTAACTGAGAGGGTAACGTGGATAGAGATAAATAATTTTAATACACCATAATACAATGATCCTTAAAGAACACTGGTTTTGATATAGAGATATAAAATTAAAATCATTGAAAAAAATCTTAGATCATTTCACCATGATTCATGGGTATTTAATGCCTAGGATGAAGAGACCTAGTGAATATGGTTACATATTTTTAAATTACACTGTAATACCAAAAGATAAGGAAATTGAATAAAAATATAAAGGATTTTTGTGGTGTGAAGATAGAGGAGATTTAGTGACACATCCATTATGGTATAATGATTAGTGTTGCCCCATGATTTTCAAACATATATATATTTTTAATATTTTTGTCTTAGGATGAGATATTATATGTTTAATGACACTTTTTTATTCAATAGAGATTTAAGATTTCTAAAACATGGTTATAGAATACTTAGATCAAGGATTTATAATAATTTAATTTCTCTAATTATTCTTCATATTTTGTTTGATCTGTTCTTATGTTCACATGTTTTATACATCCTTTGAGACTAATTCTTATCTTGTGATTGATTATCTATTAGTTATGACTATGTAGTCTCTTAAGTGATGGTAAATTATGATTAAAATTATGGTAATTTATTTTTATTTGTTTAATTTTTTTGTGGATGACTTTCTTTATTTAGTATCCTTTTGAGATTGATTGTATATATTATTCATGATTAATTCATTGAGAAAATATATTAATAGGGGAGAAAAAATATTGTTATAAAGTGGGGTTTTGGTTTTGATAATAACTATATTTTGTACTTTACATTGGAAATTAATGCATCTTAGAATATATAAACTATTTTATTTGTAAATAATTGAAATAATTAAGATATTATTAACTAAAATTTATCCAATGGATGTTTATTACCATAGTAATATCATAACTAATAAGTTAAATTTTATCCATGAGTGAATGGAATCATATTTTTATAAAATCATTATTTAAAAATAATTTACCATACTTAATTTTAGTAGAGTGTAATCATTATTTATTAATCCTTGATTTACTTTTTGCATTAATTTAAATTATATTTTATTAATTATTTGATACTTTATAATTTTTATAGTTTGGGATTTTTGAATGTTATGTGTTCTTAGTGGTTTTTCCTTTCACTCTTATCTATACTATGTTTTTGTAGTTTTAGTATGGGGTTATAAAATATATAAAAAATATAACTTTTATATTCATCCTTGGGAGATGAAAATTCATAGGGATGGGTTATGTTTTTTTGTGTCATTTCTGAGGAATGTGAAAAAAAATCCCAGAATATTTTTTGATTGAATCCTTTGTATTATTTTATATATATTTTTAATTTTTTATTCCATTTTATATGTAGGGATGTCATTGATTTTTTATTTCAATTCATAAGTGCGTGATTCCAATTCTCATAACCAAAGTATATAATATAGACCTCTATTAATTAATAAATTTGATCCTAAAATCATAATAAAGATGATCCATTTCAAAAAAATTAAATTAAAAATTATCATATTATAATTTTTTGGAATGAAAAGTGAATACCTGCTTATAAATATCTAAAAATTTCAAAATATTTGTGATAAAATTGTTAATAATTGGATTTACAATGATAATAGAAGGTTTAGATCCTTTCCTTTTTCAATAAATTATGGATATTAGTTTTGGTTCAATAAACTAACATCCAATTTGATCTTTATATGGGATGATCTTCTAAGGAAATTTCTAAAGAAGTTTTTCCCACCTTCAAAAATAGTGAAACTCAAAATATATTGAAGATTTTAAAAAATAGTAATGGGAATACATATCTGAGTCATGGGAACCCTTTAAGGATATGTTAAGTAATTTCCCACATCATAGGATAATCCTTTGGATATAGTTGAAAATATTTTACTTTGGGTTTCAACCTAATCATTACGTTATTGTTGATGAAATAGCTAGAGGACTCCTAATGAAAATGAACACTTATTTTTCTATGTGATAAAAATCATCATTGATATCAAAGTTATAATCCATTATTTTTCATTCATAAATTATAACTCAAAGAAAGAAAAACCCCCAATAAAGAAACAACAAAGTAGGTTTTCACCCCTATAAAGGAAGTGATAAATAATGTGGTCTTAAATATTTTTGATTTCAGGATCATCTACCCAATCACTGATATTTAATGGGTGATCCCTCTCATGACCACTGTGAAGAAGGAATATGGCCATTATGATAGAAGGGGTGTTGGGTTTAAGAGTTTTTTTATTATAAAAAAATTATATAATGAAATAAGAAAGGATCTATTTCCCCTCTATTTTATTGATCAAATTATAGAATAGTTATAAAAACATGGGTATTATTATATTATTATTGGATACTTAAATTATAATCAAATTATAGTGGCACTAGATGATCAAGGAAAAACCGTATTCACCAAACCTTATAGAAATTAAATACTGATGAATGTTGTTTGGAATGTTTAATTAAATCATGGTATTTTTATAGTGTGTGATACATATCTTTAATGTAATGGAGTAACAATATATAGAAGGTTTTATAAATTATTTCTCTATTTATATAATTCTGTGTCAGAAATATTTATTTGGTTTCAAAATAATGTGAGGAGACATTCCTCATTATGAATTCAAAAATGTTCCATTTTATGGTGAATGATTGGATAGTGTTGGGATATTGAATTTAAAAATATATAATATAGGTTGAACCTAAAAATATAAGGGTGATAAAATAATTTCCAAAACCCTTGTTGATGAGGGATATATAGTAATTTTTAGGATATATTTGTTTCTACAAGTGGTTTTCAATTATTTTTCCTATATTTCACTTCCTCATATCTATATCCTGGTAAAATAAGTAAAGTTTCCATTCATTCAAAGATAAAAAAGAATAATTTAATGTGTTAAAAAAGGTTAATCACTACCCCAATCATGGTACCCATAAACTACAAGAAATAATTTGAAATGATGTGTGACACAAGCGATTATGTAGTGGGGATGGTACCTGAATAGGGGATGGATATTATCTTATGGTTGGCCTAATTTGTAAGAAAAAATATTATAGAGACAAAATTTAACAACACCTCAATAGAGAAATGTCTACTTGAAATGGTATTTTATTTGAAAAAGATTATACCCTATCTTTTACTCTTTAAATTTGTGGTGTGCACTAATCATGTCATGCTCAAATACATGATGAAAAATAATTATCAAAAACCTCTCTTTATTTGGTGGATATTATTAATCTTGGAGTTCAACATTTAAATACAAGATAAGTAATCTTCAAAAAAACATAGAAGCTACCTATCTCTCAAGGATATAATTTCAAAATTTAGGTGGATACCAAGAAGTTATAAAATAAATATTTATAGATAATAATTTATTGCAACATATTTGGTAGCATGACCATTCAAGGTCAAAATAATATTCCTAAATAAATACATTAAACAATTTCATGTTGATTGTGTCATGTCTTTGTGATTTTATTAAATAGATATCAGGTACATCAATCCTTCTACTTCAAATAAAATAATTTTTGGTATACATACTTGGTATGTATTATTTAATTTTTTATATTTTAATTTAATTTAACAAATTATGTTAGTAATTTTAGGGTAGATTGTTTTTTAGTGGCTTTAGAAAAGATTCCATAAAATTCCAAGAAAGTCCCTCTAAACCTCACCTATAAAGGATATACATTAAGTGGATAAGTATTACAAGAGTTATATTTCATCTATTAAGAGAAAAATCAAATGTTTTAAAAACCATGATTCAATTTTATACATTATTTCATAACTCCATTTTCCATAGAATTCTATAAATATTTGGTCATGTCCTTGAAGATCTTATTTCACCATAGCCAAATAGGAAGAATGAAAAGTTGTACATATAACATTTCATGGAATATAATTATGTTTTCAATCCATTTAGGAATTAATTTGAAAAATATAATGGTAAATCACATCATTACATTATGTCATGAATAGTAGATTGTAAGTGATAGCCTAAAACCAAAATTTTGATGGTTTTTTTATCCAACTACAAGGATTCATGGGAAATAATATGAGAATATCCTAATGAATTCATAGCATGAAGTCATGTCACATATGTTGAGCCATAATGGACATTTTGGATCAAAAAATCATGGGGTACCCCTCACACATTAACATAACTCTATAACCACATGAGGAAGTAAAAAATATAAAATAAGGAACTAAATTATTCCACATCCATCTGAGGACAAGTCACTAAGAGTTATGAAAATTTTCAAGGTTTACATGATACACCATAGTTCCACCCTCTACTGGGTCAAAGTCCATTCGAGTGAAAAATCATGAAATAACATTGTACCATGAGAATACATCCATAAATGATGTACCTACATCCAAATTCTCAATGTTTTGAGAAATAAACTATTTAAACCCAAAATATGTTAAAAATAAAACTATGTTTAAATGTGTATATAACATGCAACATTGAGTATAAACAAACAATGATTATTTAAATATGACAGATATCCTAGCTATTAAATTAGAGGATACGAATAGGATTAAATGCTTTATAATATATATATATATATATATATATATATATATATATATTACTCAATATAAATCTAATGATAAATTTTTTAGAAATAAGAACTAAATTTTTTAAAAAGTTATTTTTTTTAAATATGTTTTCTTTAAAAATCATTATGATTTCTATTTATGAGAAAGTATTATAATAAATTCCTGGAACATAGAGAAAAATTATTTGATAAAATAAATTTTATTTTTGAAATCAAAATATCAAAATTAACTTATTGGTAAATTTTTGTATTTTTCTAAAATGATGGATTTGTCATTGAATAATGGAAATTGTTGATTTCTTAAGTCATGTCATTTCTATTCATTAAATCAAGTATTTTAGAAGTCCAATTATATTATTGATTTGTTATTAAAGTTTAATATTAACCATTTTATTTATAAAAATCTAATTATTTTCATTTCAATTGTTAATTTTTATGATTTTGGTATAAGTTTATTTTTATGCATAAGAACATAGTTTCTGAAAACTGTTTCAAAGTGAATAAAGTTTTTCTATTTTAATTAATTATAATAACCCATAATAAATAAATATTTAAATTAAATTTATATATTATGTATCTATTTATATTAATTATAATTCATTTTTGATTACTTCTAGTCATGGAGTTAATATAAGATTATTTATTGCAAGAAAATTGCATTTTCCTGAAAACCAACTTTTTATCACGTTTTGTGGGTATAATTTTAAATTAAATTCCACCACTTATGGAAATTGAATTATAAAAAATTTATTCTAAATATTTAATTATGAGTTCCAAATTTTTTAAACATTCCCCTTTTATTTTTAGTCATTATGAATAGTAATAATAGTAAATAATAATCAATGTAGTAAGGGAATGTAATAATAGATAAAAATAATATGATTTAAACAATATATTGACCATAAAACCTTCCATTATCCTATTTTTTCAGTTTATTTCATCCATTTCAATCCATGTCTCTAATATATGTCCACTTGGTTTCATATTTCTTTGATTATTATCTTTATAATATTTAAGTAAATGATAAAGACAAAAATTTCACTTTCTTTCTTTTAATGTCTATAATATTTTATAACAAGGATAAAACAATTATGTATGGTTATAAATATTAATTTTAAATATATATTATTTTTATTAACATGATATTTTATTTATAGTTTTTAGTGATGAAATAATTACCTTAACTGCTTGTGAAACACTGACACATCATTTAGTTAATTAAGAAAAATAAAATTAATGATTTTAAAAAAATTAAAAGTTATATAATGTTAAATAATGATTATATTTCATGAATTTTTTAGATAAATGTAATCTATTTTATATTTTTTAAATGATTATATTCTAATTACTTTTTTCATATTATTTTCAAAGTCAAAATAAATGAATAGTTCTAAAATTGATATTAATGTTATTTTATAATAAATAAAATTTTATTAAATGATTTAAAATTAATAAAAATCAAATATTCATCTATTTTAATTTTATATGGATTAAAACATCAACCATGGCCCATTTACGAAGCGATGTAATTCGTCTTCCATGGTCACCTATCATGGTTGTATATGATGATGGATTTCATGGATATATATGATATTAATGACATATTTATCATTATTTAAAATTAATATATAATAAATTTTCATACTTTTCCATTCAATCAAATATGATAAAGTCATTCATGCACACATGTGGATTACCACCTCCACGAAGTGATGTGATTCACTTTGGATTATCATATCACAATAATGGTATATATAAGTGTATTTAAGGAACTAATATGATATTTATGACATAATTATCGATATGTAAAGATAAAATAACACATACCTTTTTTCTTCATGATCATTGAAAAATAGAAGCTTTACTTTTGCATACGTACAGCCTACCATCATATGGATTATAATATAGTTTATTTTTCATAACAATATTTCATGATTTGTTTAAAAATTATAATTTATGTTTAAAAATTATAATTATTTCATTATTATTATTTTAGATATGATGAAATAATAATCTATTTGACCTTAGTCAACTTACCAAATTGATTTTAGACATATGATCCAAATATCGTCAAACCGTCTAACATGAACTTAAATGATTAATTAATTGAATATAGTATGATAATAAATAAAAACAATAATATTAAACTTTAAAAATTTTCTTAAGAAATTAAATAATTAAAATAATTTTATTATTCATGATGATAAATAACACACTTAATGAGTCTGACTCCAGGTAAGGGATCTCTCTAAATCACCCTTCTCTTCATGTTATAACCATTCTCTCTCTAAATCACTTTCTATCTCTATTTAATGTTATGTAATTATTATAAATTCTCTATATATCTATCTCAAATATATACCTAGATTATTCTATCTTCCTTTTATGTGGAAATAAATGCCTTATGATCATTTCTTAGATTCCTTCTTTAAGAAATATAGTTTGATTATGAGGTGAACAATGATTATACAAGACATTTTCTTTCCATGTGTAATTCTTATATTATTACTTATGATTGATTTCCTTTTTTGGAACACATAATAATGTGCACATTATGATGTGTGTTCCCAAAAATTGATCCAATTTATTGTGTAAATATTTTCTCATGAGACATTATGTATGTGATTTTGGGAGTAAACCTAATCCACTATGAGTCTCTTTACACCATAAGATGATACCTTGAAAATTAGACTTGACTTATTATTATTTCATGTTTTGTGTTTCTAAAAAATTTCCTATGTGTCATGATCTTTTGATTCGATGTTCTTTATGTTATTCTCCCATGTGATTACTCATGATCCTTCTCTTTTATGATATCATGTTATATATTTGACTCAAACATTATGTTTTATTTTAATATTTATTCCCTTACTATGATTTTAAGATCAACCCTCTTGTTAATGTATTCCCCAAGTTATCCCATGTATTTATAGGTTATCAAAGTGATTTTTTATCTCATTGTTAAGATTAAAATATATTTTTGTTAATTTCATGTTAATATTTTACGTACCTAGTCTTCCAAAGACACTAATCCTTTTTTATGCTTTCCTTTTAAAGTATTGAGTGAGTGTTTTATAAGAAATTTCATCTCTTTATAGATACTACAAGTTGATGTGGCTTGAGAAAAATCATACCTAGGGGTAACAATCTCAAAAAAGGTAACATTGGGACTTGACTCGGTCATCACCCGGTGCACGACAAATACGCATTGTTATACACCTAATTTGACACTCCTGAGGAATATGCTTTTGAAATACACACACTCTTTAAGAACCATTGTGAAAGACTTGAACAAATTGTTAAGTTAAAAAAACAAAAAGGAAATAAATACCATAAATAAACTAGATTGAAACATTTAGATATATAATAAAGGATATACATATCATTGGTAAGTTATTCTTTCCATGTTTATAATTTTCCCTTTTGTAGGTTTATTAGTTAATGTATCCTCATCTTGTTTTTTTATTTTTTGTTAATAGTGGGAAATAGGAGAAACTATGAAAAAAAATAACATGATAGTAAGTGTGATGATTTTCCCAATTAAATGCCTATCCTTATGGGATTGGGAGCCTAGAACTGTATGGTGGTGCTATCTCAGTTTGATCAAGATATTAATAATAACATGAATCGTGTGGAATTTCATCCTTCCACTAAGAAAGAGCAAGTTGCAGTCGATTCTTTTATAGGACAAATTCATACTACATTTTGTGGGTCGTATGGTCCCCTATTAAAAAAATAGTGGATTAACTCCATTGAAAAGATATTATCTATCATATAATTATTAAAACCTGAGAAAGTTATGTTGCCCATTTATCATATGGAGGGTGAATCCAATCAGTTGTGGATCCTGATTGAGAAAAAAAGTCCAAATAAGATATTTATTCCATGGAATGGGAAGAATTCAAGAAATATTTTTAAATAAATGTTTTCCCTAATCATTGTATCTTAAAATAGAGAGTTATTTCCTCATACTAAAGAAAATGTAAGATTGGTCTATTAGGTTATATGAGGAAAACTTCATATGGATTGAACAGTATGCCTTTGGATTCATTATAAATTTTGAAATTAATGTGGCCCAATTATTCAGTATATTAAATACAAGTCTATAAAAATATTTCGTAATTAAATAATTTGATAGTTGTGAAGATATTGTTCATTATTCCCTCATGTTCAAGATGTAAATCACTGGTCCTCAATGGTATATTGGTATTAGAGATAAAAAAGAATAAAATAGAGTTTATTTTAGGAGGATTAATAGATAAATATCAAGAAGTAATGAATAACTAGAATCCCACATTACAAATTTGTAGGAAGAAGTACTTTAAACTGAAAGATGCTTTAAATGTGGAAAAGATAAGAATCAGGTTAATCAATTATTAAAGGATATAAATAATACAATTAATGCAATAGTGTAAAATAAGATTTAGATCAACACTTGTCCTACGATATAATGTTTAAACTATAAGTAACATAGGAATTATGAAATAAAATTCCCTAAGACAAGGTTTTTCGGATACAATCAATGAGAAAAACCTCTAAAGACCAAAGAAAAAAGAAAGTCCTATATTATTGATACTACTAAGGTAGATCCTAAAAATTATATGGTGAAATATATGCTATTTATTCATTAAAGAATAGTAAATTCACTTTTTGATTCTAATTCTATGCATTTTTTCATGTCTTTCAATTTTATTATAACTATTCAAACACAACCACAAAATATGGGGGTTAAACTATTGTGAGAAGAGAAATCAAATAAAATATTCCATCCCAAATATGAAACTCCTCCTCAATCAATATGTATATACTAAATATTCTATAAAAAAATTACTTACTTCATTTAATGTAGTTTGATTCTATATTGTCTATGGATTGGTTATTCTTATATAAATCCAACATCAGCTATCGAGTGAGGGAGATCACTCTTCATTCCCGATGTCATCCACTGATTTTGTACAAGTTTAAGGAGGATGATTAATCTCCCATTTAATATTCTGGTCAAGCATGGATATTATTTCCTTATGATGAAGTAAATCTTGATTAGATGATTGAGAAAAATTATATAATCATTCTTTAATACATGCCCATTGTGTGGGATTATACTAATGTAATCCCTAAAGAGTTTTCTAGTCTTCCTCTAACTGATAGGTTTATTTATTAATAAAACTTATACTAATATCTCTTCACATATCAAATAATCTTTATATAATGTCTACCATTGAGTTAGAAGAGCTAAAAATTTTATTAAAGGAGAATTTGGAAAAGGGTTTTACATGTACGAGTGATTTAGTAAGGGGTGTGTATGTTCTCTTCATCTTGAAAAGGGATGGGCTAATTCACCTTTGCATTTATAATTGTGAACTCAAAAAAACCATGATAAAGAAAAAGTGTCCCCTTCCATGGAAATATGACTTGTTCAATCAACCATATGGGTCCCGATATTCCTCTAAGGTGGAACTTCATCAAGGATATCACTAATTAAGGGTGAATAAGGAAGATATTCCCAAAACAACTTTTTAAACATTGTATAGAAAATGTGAGTTCATATTGATACCTTTAAAACTCACTAATGCTCTAGAAATATTTATGTACTTAATAAATATAGTATTTAGATATTACCTGGAAATTGTGTTTGTAGTCTTTATAGATGATATTCTGATATAATCCAAAATTAAGGAACATGAATATCATTTTAATACAATGATAAAGAGTTTTTGAAAGGATAAACTTTATGAAAATTATAGTAAATGTGAGTTATGGATGAATTAAGTAAAATTCTTAGAGCATGTTATCACAAATAATAGAATATTTTTAGACCCATATGAGACAAAAAAATTGAGGAGTGGCCCAGAACATCATCTATAATATAAATCTATAGTTTACTTCGACTATCTAGATATTACTAGAGATTTTTGAGAAACTTCATGTGATTGTCTGTCCCTATAACCAAGAATAATCTAAAGGGGGTAAGTTTTTTGTGCACTATTAAATGCAAAGAGAGAATTAAGTACTTGAAAAGAGGATTGGCAATGCAACTTTCCTCATGCTTCCCTCAATTTTGGAACTTATTGGTGTATATATAAATTCGTAAAAGAAGGGGTTGTGTTTTTTAATAATAAAAAATGATTAAGTGATTGCATATTCCTCAAGGAAGTTGAAATTTCATGAGAAAAAACTGTCAAAAACATGATCTGGAGTTGTTTTATTTGATATTAAAATTGAAAATATGGTGAAATTATCTCTATGGGTAAACGTGTGAAATATATGTCAATTATAAGAGCTTAAAATATATATTTACATATAATGAGCTTAATATTCTTCAATTAATATGGTTAGATATGATTAAGTAATGTGACTGCTCAATCTACTACCATCATGGGAAAGAAAATAAAGTTCTGGATTATCTAAGTAGATGGGATTTAGAAACTTTTTAAATAATTATAATCGAGAAGGACAACATATTCTATGAATTTAAGAGGATTTATATAAGTATCATAATGGAATGAACATCATCATTCCTTTCTCAAATGATTGCTCAAACATCCCTTCTGAAGAATATAAAGTATGCTCAAAGAGATGATGTGGAAATTTAGAAAAATTTAGAAGGTATAAGTAAAGGAAAATCCTCAGAGATTAAAATTGATGCAGAAGGAGTTGTTATATTTAGTTCATGATAATGTGTACCATCAAATCCTGAGATAAAGGAAGATTTGTTGAATGATTCACATTGCTTAAAATTATCTATCCACCAAGGGAGAATTTGAGATATCTGAGAGCATTATTGGTGGGATAATAAAAATAAGGAGACCATTGAATATACTGTAAAGTGTCTAGTATGTTAGAAAGTTATGGATGAAAGTAAAAAAGTCTAGTGGGATGATGAAACCATTACCCAAACCTATAGAAAAATGGGAAAAATCACCTTGGATTTTTTCACTAGTCATCCAAAGACATCAAGAGTAAATAATGTCATGTGGGTTTTAGTGAATCATCTTATAAAGACCACTCACTTCATTGTAATTTGAGAGTAATTATCACACAATAAACATTCAAATATATACATAATATAGGTGTTTATGTTATAAGAAACACCATTATTGATTACATCAGACTGAGATCTGAAATTTACCTCCATGTTATGGAAGAGTCTCCAACATTCTCTAAATACTTATTTGATCTTTGGTATAGGTTATCACCCCCAAAGTAATGTCCAATTTGATAAAACTATTCATAAATTGGAATACATGTTGATATAATACTTCATGGACTATAAAGTAGGATGGGATCAATATCATCCTTCAGTCGAGTTCTCATACAATAATAGATTTAACTTAAGAATCCAAATGGCTCTTTATGAATCACTCTATAGGAAGATATATAGAACACCTAAATGTTGGGATGAAGTTGGTGAACACAAGCTTTTGGGACCAAACATGGTTGAGTAAATTATATAAATGTTAAAGACCATTCATAAACACATTATGGAAGCTCAGATACAATAGAATAGCTATATTGAAAATCATCGATGAGATATGGAGTTTGAGTTCAGGGGTAAAGTGTTTCTATAGATATCTCTATGGAAGAGATTTTTGAGAATTTGGAAGAATGTAAATTTAATCCCCATGTATATCGACCACTTTTACATTCTCTATCACATCGAAGATATGGCTTATTGACTACCAATACTAACAATCCTTTCTCAAGTACATGATATATTTTATACATCCCTCTTCAGGATGTATATACTAGATCCCTCAAATGTAATGAATTCATAGTTGGTATAGGTGTAAAATTAACTCTCCTGTAAGGACTATATATTGAATATATTGGGCTATATAGATAACGTTCTATATAATAGTACAACTCACCTAGCTAGAGTAATATAGTAGAATAATAAATATGAAGAGGAAACCTGGGAACCAGAGGAATCTAGGAAGTAGAAGTACCCTCACTTGTTTGCATCTTAGTATGTAATATGAAATTTTAAGGGTGAAATTATTTAAAGGAGAATAATGTAATGCATCAGTATTTTAAAAAGAAATCTGTGTTCGATAGCGTATACGACACACAAAACAAAACCTAAAAGGACCGTGATTATTTTAATATGATCATTATAACCTATAAATTAAATTAGAAGGTATGAATAAGGTTCATTACATAATGGGATATATATAATTTTCCTAATCAATATAAATTTATAGATAAATTCTTAGTATATAAGAATTAAATTTTTAGTTAATACTTTTTATTCTTCAAAAAAATACATTTTCTTCAAAAATGCATTTTATTGTTTTTATGACAAAATATTATAATTATATTATAAAAAATTTATATTGTAAAAATAAAATTAACTTTTTAAATAAAAATATCAAAATTACATAGGGTGAAATTTTGGGTTTTTTCTGAAATGATTTTTTTTTCAGTGAATGGTGAAAATTACCCATTTTTCTAATATTGTCATTTTTTCATTAAATCAATTAATTAAAAAGTCCCATTATATTTTGTATTTTTTTTAAATTTAGTTATTAACCATTTTATTTATAATAATATAATTATTTTCATTTTAATCAGTAATTTTCATTATTTTTGTACAAGTTTATTTTTATGCTTAAAAATATGATTTTTTAAATATATTTTTCAGTGCATAAAGTTTATCTATTTTAATCAATTAAAATAACCCATAAAAAAGGAACGATTTAAAAAAAATTAAATTTTATTTATCTATTTATATGAATTTAAATTAATTTAATTATGATTATTTGTCATAGAGTTAATATAAGATCATCTATTTATTGAAAAATGCTTTTTCCTAGAAAACTGTTTTTCATCGCATTTTGTATGTATAATTTTAAATTAAATTCTTCCACTTGTAAAATATTGAATATAAAAAATTTATTAAATAATTATAATATGTTGGTTCAAATTTGGTAAATATTCCCCTTTTATATTTATTCATTATGAATAGCAATAATAATAATAAATGCTTATCATCATGGTAAGGGTAAATCGGGTAATTGTGGTTAAAACTAATATGATAGGAACTGAAAATTGAACCTAAAACATGACTTTATACTATTTTATGAGTATAGTTCTTCCATATCCATCAAATTATTTAATATATAGACACTTTGTTCCATATTTATTTAATTTTATCCTTTATAATATTTATGTAAAAGATAAATGCAAAAATGCCACTTTCTTTCTTTTAAAATATATAACATTTTGTGAAAGGGATAAAAAAATTGTGTAAAGTTATAAATAGTAATTTGAAAGATAAATTATTTTTTTATCATGGTAAATTATATCTAAATTTTAGGGATAAAATAATTACCTTAAATTCTTATAAAACACTAACACAACATTTATTTAATTAATATAAAACACTGGTTTTAAAAATACTAAAAGTAATATAATTTGAATTAATTTTTGTATTTCACAAATTTTATATAAAAATAAAATAGATTATATATTTTTTTATGTATTGGATTTTAAATGATTTTTTCATGTTATTCTCAAATTTGAAATAAATGAATAGTTCCAAAAAATGAAATTAGTGTTATTTTATAATAAATGACATTTTATTAAATTATATGAAATTATTTAAAATGATATGTTTATCCAAGTGAATTTTATATGGTTAAAAATATCATACATAGTCCAATTATGGTCCAATTATGGTCCAATTATACTTTTATTTTAATTATATTTATCCCTAAATAGTAAAAAACATTGTGACTATGGAAATCATCAAAAGGGTTAAAATAGGTTAAAATAAAAAGATAAGGTTAAAAATATTATCTTAACCTATACAAATTTTATTTTATGAGCTTATATTGACCTATAATCATAATATATTTGAGTTATATTATTTTTTATCATTTCTTCAGAGAAACGTATTTTATATTAATTTAATATTTTAAGAAATCTCCAATGTGGCCCTCCCCTAAATTATAAAATGGCACATCCTATTCTTTTTTCTTAAAACTTATAAATCATTTTTGTTTAGAAAATAACTATCAAAAACCCTTCCTTGATTACCTTAAAATTTTCAATAATCTATGGTTTTATTATAAAAACACTCCTAGAAAGGTTTTTGGTGAAAACCTAAATAGGTTGTCAGAAGAAGAGGTATCATTCTTAACCGAATGTTTTTGTTTTATTTCTTATTACTCCTCCTTAAAATATTATGCAATCATGATGATATAATAACATCATTTTATTACATATTCTAATATGTTATTATGTTAATTTTATAACCTACATCTATCTCCTCTTCTATCAAATGGGAAATGAAATCATCATTCATGTATATGGGGGACTACTGCCTCACGAACTAATGTAATAATTTTCTCATCATCACCTCTCAAGGATGTTTATGATTATAGATTAAATTTATTTATTTTATATTAATGAAATATTTAAAATTATATAAAATTAATATATTATATATCTTCATCACTATCCATTCATTAAAATATGATAATGTCATTCGTGAGCATGTGTGGATTACCACCTCTATGAAGTGGTGTAATTCTCTTTTCATTACCTCATCACATGTATGGTGTATACATAAGCTTATTTAAATAAATAATACTATATTTATGATATAATTATCATTATATAAATATAAAATAACCCTCACCTTCTTTCCATCATGATCGTTGAAAAATGGAACCATTGCTCATGCGTACGTATGGCCTACCGTCTCTATGATTGTATCCTAGTTCATTTTACATAAGCATAATAAAATAGTTTGTTTTAAAAATATAATTTATGTATAAAATAATAATTATATCATGATTTTTATTTTTTATATGATTAAATAATACTCTCTTTGACCTTCGTCAACTTACCAAAATTATTTTGGACATATGAATCAAGTATCATCAAAATGTCTGACATGAACCTAAATGATTAAATAATTGAATATAACATGATCATAAAAAAATTAAAAGAATAATATACTTGAAAAAGGTTATTAATAAAGTAAATAATTAACCTAAATTTATTATTCATGAAGATAAAGAACATATGTGATGATTCAGACTCAAGGTAAGGATCTCTTTAATCAACCCTTTTCTATAGGTTATGACCATTATCTATATAAATCACTTTATCTCTCTTTTTAATGATATATAATAATTATAAATTATATATATTCCACTCAAATATATACCAATATTTTTCTTCCTTTCATTGATGGGGTAATACATGCCTTTTGATCATTCCTTAAATTCCTTCTTTAAGAAATCTCTTTTTATTATGATACCTTATTATTGATTTAATTTTTATGGAACTCAGAAGAATATACATGTTATGATGGGTGAAACCATATATCAATCCAATTCATTGGTTAAATTTTTTATCTCATTTGTCGTTATTTATGAGATTTAGGGAGTAAACTTAATTGAATATGGGACTTTGTCCACCATGTGATGATGTCTTAGCAGTTGGCCTTGACTTATGCTTATGTCATGTTTTGTGTTGTCCCCACCTTTCCTTTGTTCTATAATATTATGATAACATGTTCTTCATATTATTCTCCCATGTGATTAATCATTAACCTACTTTTTTATGATATCATGTTATACCTTTGAATCACACGTTATGTTTCCTTATCATGTTTATTATCATACTAGGTTTTTTAGCTCCCCCCTTTTGTTTATGTAGTCTCCAGGTTATCCCACATAGTTATAGGAGCTAAAAGGTATTTAGGATCACATTATAGATATAAAAATAATGATTATTTATTGTCATGTAATGTTTTACATACCTAGTCTTCCAAATACACTAGGCCTTTTTTATCCTTGTTTTGTGTTAATAGATATTTATGTTACAAATCATGAAATAATATGTGTAAAAAGGCTTGGGTCACTATAAACTGATAGTACCTCAATATTTATGGGTCATAACACATTAGAATACTAATTTTTGATATATCGATCATTTATAGAGGGTTGAATTAGTGTTAGTGGATGTTAAGTCTAAGTTATACATTTTATCCCTTTTATTCTTACCTATGTCACTTATTATGGTGAATGGTTATCTTGTTCCCTCTTAACACCTTTTTTCATTAATAAAACATATCTAAAAACACTCGTAAAATATTTATAATGATGTAAAAAGTTTTATATTCAAAACAAAAGGATAATCATTGGTGTGAACTAGTAAAACCTACAATCACATGACCTGCTAGAAACACTAGGGTGCTAAAAATAAATATGGATTATCCTTGAAAATCACATTTTAAACTATATTTAAAGTAATTAATTGCATCCCTAACATGAATACATCCCTCACTATACAATGATATTAGTCTTGGGTAACAACTAGAATTATTTCACCCATATGGACTCCAAAAGTTAATAATATGTTTCTCCGGGCATCTTCTTTCTCTTCTCTCACTTGCACAACAGCATGCAAGAACATTTTTCATGTTTTTTATTCACTGTATAATACACAGCTTCTTATTCATATTCATAGAATTAATAATGTAATATCAGTCCTAATTTACTTCTTCTAGTGAAAATCAGAATGCACTACAGCTTCTACTTCTTCTTCCCTATTCTTCTTAAGTGCATAGAAATACTACACTGGTTCTCTTAAATATCTTCAATACCAATGAACTTTTCTCAAAGGAAATATTATCATATCTCCTCCTATGATTCTATGTATTTTATTCTCAATAATATACTCAAATTCTAAATTTATTATGTCTATCACACTCTTGTAACTTCTTTGACCTATAATATATATATATGTGATATATGAAGAAGCATCAGATCCCTTCTTTTTTATTCAATAACTCTTGATTGTATATATTTTACTACGTGAATACATAATTTGAATTACCATGATTCTCAATAATTAAAATTAATTAAGATATCATAATTTCAAAACTCTCAATGCACTTCTCCATAACTGACTGTACCTATTCATAGACATACATAAAATAACTTCAGCACAAAACCCCACATATGTATGAAAATGTAGTGGTTATTTCTCCTTATTCATTTCCTACTAGAATCACAATAAATATCATAATGATATTTATGTATTTGAATAAAAACATACTTAGCATTGATATATTTAATATGTAGTGGAAGAGTCTTATAATTAAAAAAATATCATATAAAAAATATCATATACATTGAATGTATTACACGGTCTCAATCATATAAAATGTATCATATGAAACAATTCATATCATTCAGTATTCCATAAATCATATTAAATCCCAACATTAAAATGATTGGGAACCTTATGAGGTTCATAAACATTACATGCTTTGTAAGGTTAGATAAACATTATGATAGAATCAGCCTTATGAAGTTTGTAAAATTATCCAGTTAGAACCTTAATACAACTTCAACCTTAGGATCATCATTTATCAACATTACAAATAATATCTCAAATAATACGAACTCCATGTTCTTTGAGTGCCAAATTATTTTGATTCACTATGAGATCTGTAATAATGATCCTCAAATAACACTATTGTTTTTGTATCATTTAAGAAATATAGTGTAAATGAGAATATAATTATCCTATCACTCTTACTAGATTCATGGAGTCCTTGTAATCTTTTAGATCTCTAATATAAACCATGATTCTTGAAACTTGTGATCTCATTCTCTGAAATGGTCGAACATGATATGAGAATCATATACTGTGTATGTATTTTATCACATGATGGAGGTATTTAGATTTATTTATTTATTTTGAGACCGATGACATGTGGCTATTTAATGATGTATAATGTCGCATTTCACTGATCCCATATAAGTTTCTCGATATGAATGATAACTTTCTTATAAACTAGTGTGCACTAAGGATAACCCAAACAAACTCCTTAGGGGCCCTCATGGCCTATCGGGTCTTATATACCACCCCATGTAGTATTTTTTTATTCCATTTATCTTATTTCATACCAGATATTATATTTGTGCTTATGCCCACATATGTAGGCACCATTCCACTCAATTCTAGCCATAATTTTTATCCTGACTCATTTAAGTTTCTTTGTGAAATATTTAGTAACATGATGATATCCTGAAGAAAAAACCATCTACCATTCTCTATTTCTATTCTTCTTTTATTTTCACTTCAAACTTCATCAAAAATATTTGAATGTTTCTTATCAATTACCCATCATAGAAATATAAGAAATATAATTTTAAATCTTTTATTAGACATCAAATCATTAATCACCTTTTTGCTTTAAAATGAATTAATAACTAAAACTCAGGGAAACAAATCCATATTTTTCATATAGATAATATTAAACACAATTTCAAACCAACTTTCAATATGTTCCATCATATTTTCATAGAATTAATAAAGATGAAAAAATTCATGGAATCTATTATTGTTCAAGAAAAAACCTAAATTATAATCCACTTAAAGGAACTCCTTCATCAACCCCCCTTCAATATATTAACATCAAACATCATTGGAACTCTATATTAATTAGAATTCCTTGAAAACAAATACAATGCACACAAAGTGGGGTCAATATTCTCTTTATTTGTATTTTTTGTCAATATACACTAAAATGATGTGTCAATATGTGTATCATATTTCTTAATCTTCCTCCCATTTTCTCTTGTCGATATTTAATTTCATTTTACTCTCCCCCTTATTGATAAGAAATAAAAATTCCATATAAGAGGATGGTTTCATTCCATACTCAATAAATTTTCCATCAATTATTCCATTCTAATTCTACTTTATCCATGCCCAGTATAGAAAAAATATGGTTTGATTTAGAAAAATTAGTTTTCCACTATCATAAATAATATGATACCAAATGAAATAAGTCTCTTATTACCTTTCTCTTAGACTATCCAACTAATTCAGGGTGACACAATTGATTGACTACAATTGAAATAAAAAGTTTCACATAAAATATATCAAACTAAATTTCTTTTCCAATGAAATTACATCAAGTAGATTCAAATATATTCATATTTGAATGAAATAAAAATTATGAAAACTTCCTCTTAAGTCTTAACTTATATCCCCTTAATAATACATTCCACATTTTATTTATTAATGTAGATCTATTATATGAATAAATTTCAAGAATTATCATATTGATCATGAACCAAAATGGATCACTTAAAGTGGATGACTAGATTTTATAACTTATGCATCATCATGAATAGTGATCGTGTTCAGTATATAATATTTAGAAAGATAATTGAGAAATCAATATAATATGGAGACTTCTTCCAATTTTTTATCTAGGATGTGATAAATTTTCCATATTCCTCTAGGATAATTCATTCATTGTAATTCTTAAATAATATCACTAGATAAATCATTCTAATATGGTTTCTCATAGACATAGCAATCTAGTTTTAATATAATTAAATCCGTATCAATTTCTCCCCTGAGAAAATTATTTTAATTCAATTACCTACATTATACCATATAAATATAACACAAAAATGTAAGGGAATATGGTGGAACTCTTTGTTATTCAATGTTAATATAAAGTTTTATAAATTTTTCTAAACTAGTTTTTTCTATTATTTCCAGTATACATAATTGCACATGTGGTATTATAATATAATTTTATTTTATATAGAAAGGAACTATTCTTAACTAAAACTACATTTTCTGGGTTACTTCACTCTTTTTCATCCCTTTTTCCAATGAATCATTAAGTGTATCCTTCATCCAATTTAAAAATGTTTCATGTTCTAGTAACATATTTGAATAATAATTAGTTTTGTGATCATATTTTTTACAAATCACACATAGTTATTCTTTAATAATAGGGTTTTAATTTTTTGAAAAACACAAATGAAATTTGATATCATCATGTGGAATCTTCTCTATTATTTTAGAAAAATATTTTTTGTATGTTTCTTTCATTCCCATTAATTTATATAAATCTACATTCTAAATTAAAAAACAATCTTTGGGTATATGGAGGCTTGTTTTGGTCCTCTATATGTAATCTTATGAGTTACTTTCATCTTATAAAACATTTTAGATGGTGTACTAATTTTGAACTCCTATTTTCTTTGAGCCTAATTTTAATTTTTATTATTTTATAAGGATGGATCATCAACATTATTTGTAATTATATTACAAGTATTCTGATTTTCAGCTTCATCTAGAGTCCTTCTAAAGGTTTTACTTCCTTATTTCATCAAATTTTGTGGCTTGTATTCTGATTTTCTTTTGATACATATGTAGATAAGAATACAACATTTTTTTATAACTCCCATTGAATACATCATAGATATCTCCAAGGTTTCCAAATATTATTGAGGTAGAAATAGTATTCATTATTTATGGATGTTTATTCTTCTCTAGATTTATTACCCTTCAAATTGGCTTTTATGAATCTTTATAATTCAATGTATTATACAAAAAATCCAATGAACAATGACCAAAATTGCTATAAAACCAAAATTTTACAATAAATCTTGGTATTTTTTATTAATTACATGTATTCTAGAATTTCCACATTTCAAATAATTTTATTTTTTGAATTTCTCCTCTACTAATTAAACATTATTTTGAGAATTAACTATTACAAACATTCTTTTATCCACCCTTTACATGGTGATAGGATTCTCATCAATTCTATTTATCCATTTTTGTATATATTTTTTATTTAAATCTATACTTCTTAAAGAAATATATTTAGTACACACATTAGAAATTTAAATGAATGGTGCTTTACTTATTGGGGAAGCTTGAGTAAGATCATTGGATTGTTTTAGGATCTTATTTCCATATAAAATGGTTCTTTTGACATTAGAATTATCCTTATAACATCCTGAATTAGTATAAATTTTCATCATTAATGGTGAATAATCAATATGTGTCATTTATAGGTTGGAAAATTTTACTTCAAATGATAGACACTTTACATTTAGACTATTTTTTAGATCTTAAATCAAAATTAATTTTTCTTCACAATCTTTTCTCATCTTATAAAAATTTTCATAATGCATTATATCTCTTTCTTTCAATAGTATATCAAGCTCTTTAATCTTATTGGATTTAACATCTATTTGTGTACTCTTGAAATTATCATTAATTTTCTGATTTTTTCATATTCATGAATCTTATATTCAAGTTCTTTAGTGACCTCATTCTTTTCATGGATTGTGTTCATCCACTATTATTAAAGTTTGGAGCACTTTTCTTCAAGTTTTATATTCATAGCTTATTTAGAACCAATTTTTTTGGATGGATTCACACAAGATAAGTTATTTTCTTCCAAATAATTATCTAATTATTATTATTTCTACTCAATTCAAGATATCACTTCTTAGTGTATTTAAAAAATACCACAAGTTCAAGAGACTAATTGTAACACCCAGAGATTTTGGTGAAATGTTTTTCAAAATAATTTAATCTTTTGATATTATTCATTTCACGCAACACTGAAAATATATTTACACTAATTCAAACATTCCTTTCACACTGATCCAACTTGGAGTATGTTACACGTAATCTCAAATTGGAATACATTACACAAAACAACAAGTATAGCATAAATTAAATGCAATTTTGACCTTCCTTGATGGCTTGAATAACACGCAATACTGAGTGTTACCTAACTGTAATATATTATTAAAAATATTATTATAATGGAATATAAACTAGCCATTAATTTCATAGATATGAAATAACATTAAATAAATTATGAAAATATTTGGTTTACATAAATATAATATTAATTCATAGGTTACCAATTAATGAATATAAAAACCAATTGAATATAAATGAAAATATTATTATAGTAACAAATATATTTTATCCAAGTAAATAAAATTAATTATAATTAGTAAGTTATATTAATGTAATACATGTGTTATATAATCAATCAAATATTTTTGATATTCATCCAATAGATTATATAAACATAAGATAAGAACAAGCCTGATTTTATGCATAAAAACCTTTTTTATAAAGGTAGTTTTACTGCCTTTTAATGGTGAACCCATTTTAAATACAATATTTGGAACTTATATGTCACAATAAAATTTATATTTGTAATAGAAACATAAAAATTAGGTTAGGGAAATTTTTTTATTTTTATAAAAGTTTTCATCTTTTAATGAATTATTACAAATACTAGATTATATTTTAAAACTACTTATTCATCTAAATTATTTATATGGTTAAATTATAATTATAAATGATTTAATGGTTTAGTTAGATCATATGTTTACCAATTAATAAAATTTAGGTCATTGGAACCAATTTCATATTGA
>CAUJRU010002681.1:0-68562 GCA_963277665.1 Viscum album
TCTCAAAATTCAAGGTTCATTTCTTGAAAATAAAATATGTTTGGTTTCATCATATTGTTATTGTTCATTGTCTAATATTATATTACTAAATATGAAAAAATTATAATTCAAAAGGCAAATTACTTTGATAAAATTCTATGTCATTATAATGGTGCTATGAAAGTGTAACATTCAAAATCAGTAAGGATACAAAGAGATGACCTCCTTATATAGGTCATTAGAGGCCATGGGAAGGAAGAACTAGCTTATGATTCCTATTTATTGATAAAAAGTTAAAATACCTTGAAGAAATGTAACACCCCAAACTTTCAGGGTTTATTTGAATTAATTTAAACTTTTTGATATTTTTCATTTCACACAAAGCTGAATATAACTTATGTTAAATTAAAGAAAAAAACTATTCTTTATTTTTATTATACACTAAGTTATTATTTGAATATATTATACACCAATATAATATTTTTCTATACACAACACTCATTTAGCTGGTGTTACATACAACACTAAGCTTTTATGAAACAACATTTTATTATAATAATTATTCAAACGAGATAGTTATAACATAGATTCGTAAATTAGGAAAATAATTGTTAATAAATAATTTTTTAATATGATTTATAATGATTTTATATAAAGAAATAATATTTATAATAAAACATATAATTTTCATTGAATTCTTTATATGTTTAAAAATACAATTTTCGCAAATGAATATCTTTTAATGTCCTTTATTGAACAATAATAAAATTAATTTGAGAAACTTTTAGAAATTTAAATTGATAATATAAAATTAATATTTCTATTCATAATGTAAAAAAATATCTTAGGATGAATTTTTTGGGTTTTTCTAAAGAACATCAATTTTGGATGAATAGTGGAAATACTGAGTTTTAATAAAAAATGATTTCCCATAAAATTTATTTATATTGAAATATTATATTTTAATCTTGTTTTAAATTTAATTATTTCAATTTTACAAAAATTAATTTAATTTAGGTCATTGGAAACAATTTCGAATTGAATTTTGATATAAAAATATTTTAAACTTTTAAAACTTTTCCCTTAAAAAATACACTTTTCCATCACATATGTGGGATTAATTTGAAATTCAATTATGAAAATTCTATGTTTAGAATATAAAAAATGAATTCCATATTTGTAATCCACTTAATTTATAATTTATATTAAGTTAATAAAACCTAAAAATATATTTGTGAAAATAATGAAAATTAATTATAGCGAATAAGGAAAAAATTAATTTACATAGTGGTTGAACTTTAATCATAAGAGAAAAATGACCTAGAAACTTGTCCAAAATCCATTTTATACTCATATTTCGACAATATTCCATATGGGTTAAAATTTATGAGTTATTATGACTTTTTTTAATGAAATTGAAATATATAATAAGCTAAGTAAAGAAAAAGACAAAGAAGAAACCTTCCTTACCTTTAACATTATTAATCGTTAAAATATGAACAAACCATGTTTTAATTTGTACAAAATATTTTGAAATTTGAGGGATTTATTTTCATTAAAATAATTTATATTTCATTTTTATAGACGCATTATTTATATTAACTAATTATGGAATGCTAAATGCAGAAATTACTTAGTTAAAAATTAAATTAAATAAATGATACTAAAAATCATAAAATTATACTAAATTTATTGAATTATTTTAATTAATTGTTTATATAAATATGTAATTATAAAAAGGTGTTAAATTAATATATTAAAATTCTATCTTTTTCTTGATATTTTTTAAAATTTAAATTAAAACAATTATGTAAAAATTTTAATTAATATTATTTTATAATAAATGATATTTTATTAAAAGATTTAAAATTTACAAAAAATCCTATATTCTGAAAAATGTTTTTTATATGTTAATAAATATAAAAAAATGGACTATTAATGGACCAATATATATTTTATAATAAAATTATTGACCTTTAAATAGATAAAACATTGTTAGCACTGTTTAGGTTAAAGCAGTGTTTTTGCGCGTTATATGCTCTTGTTTTGAAATTAATTTCTAACACACATTGATTTATTTTTTTGTAAATTATATATCATGTTTAGATTTTAGTGGGTCTATATTATCTAGATAATCTCACTTTAATTTTTTTTTAACAGTTAAATTATTTAGGTTATAAAACTAGTTACATTAATAAAAACCGAAATGATAAAAGAGGGGAAATAGAGAAATTAAGGAACAAAATTATAAAAAGTAACTTATTTTTGAGTGGTTGGGGTTTTTCTCGACCATACATTTACTTTAATATATTATTTTTAATTTATTAAGAACATAAGTTAATAGAGGCCTCCCAGTTGTGTCTATATTTAAGTATTAAATATATATGATATTTAAATCCTATTTTAAATTATTCATATATGTAAATACTGATTTAATTAAGGGGATAAATAATAATAAGTCCAAACATATATGAAAAAACAAAGCATATATTTTCTGAAATGTAACATTAAAATGAAATTTCTAATAAATGGGTTATATGAAGTCATAATAAAATAATATATGGAATTATATAAGATAATATGGTTATTTATAATAAATATAATAATCTTATACTTTTTATATGCTAGGTTTCAATTTGTATGAGGAAATTAAAGACTTAAGGTAATGAGTTTCTCATCTCACTTTTATTTCGGTGTGACTTGGACCTTATTCACCACCCATTTATTTTTTTTGGTGTATATAATACCAATGAATGTATTATAGGATTATTATAATTAAATTTATTTGTATTTACATATCCATTTTATGATCTTTATTTCATGGGTTTTATCGTTAAAATGTTATCAAATCTGTAAAGTAATTTATACTCAATGTTCCTTCTTTGAGATATTTACCATATTATACAACTGTATTTTATCTATGAGATGTATATAATTCCATTTGACATTTTATTTTTTGAATATCATTACTTTAATGATATTTCAAACTCCAGGTAATTTTGTTATATCATGAGGATTTTGATTTAAAGTTACCAATGTGGTAAGCATTTATTGCTACAATTTCATTATTTATTATGATTATTTATGATTACGCTTCCATTGATGAAATATTTTAATCAATATCTTAAGAAATATCAATAAATTTCTTTGACTCTAGTTATTCATCATATATCCATTTAATGGTACCATATTTACAGACTTTGGTACTTAAGATAATTTATAAAATTTTTATATTAAAATCTGACTTTATTTCTCATTTTAGTTGAAAATATATGTTCTTTCAAAACCATGTTTTCTAAAAATGTTTTAAAAAATGTATTAATATAATACTATGATATATAAAGGAAATTATTAACCATTTTTTTAACTTTTTATAATTTTTTCAAAACGAATATTTTTTCTATTTTCTGATCTAGTCAATTTTGTTAACAATTTAAGGTGCAAAAAGAATGTTCAAAATTTACAGACTTACCCACTATCATGATCATCATTTACTTCAATATTCCTTTTATGTTTATAAGGTTATTTTTAAATAAAATGTTTTCATAATATTCAAGAAATTTATTTATTCACAAATGGTTTTCATAGAAAGAGGTTTTAAAAATGTATTAGTTTTAAAAAGTGTATTAAATTATTTTCTAAGTTTCCTTTATATGTTTTCAAAAGGTTATTTTCAAAGAAAATGATTTTAATTATTTCAAAATTTATTTATAAGTGTTCAAACCCATTTTATATAGAATGGATTTCAATATGATTAAATGACTTATTTCTATGTTTTCAAATCATTTTCAATGAAAAAGTTTTTAAAAATGTTTTCATGTTTTATTTATTGGGTTTCAAGATTCTTTAAAAGAAAAATATTTTTCTAATATTTTAAAGCTTACATTATAATTTTTGGAATCTATTTTCAACGAAAAATATTTTCAAAAATATTTATTTTTTAAAAATTATTTTTCAAAGTTGGTAATATATTTTCTTCAAGAAAGGTTTTAAATGAAATTGTAAAGTTTTCTTTCTAAAAAAATTATTTTTGAAATGGTTTTATGAAAAATATTTTCCAAGAATAGACATTTCCCTTAAGAAATGTTTCATGTGATATTTAGAAATCCTTATCTTTTTATGATTTCTTACGTTGTTATAGTTTATGCTTTACTAGAAAATTATTCTTTCATGAATGATTTTTCTATTGATGAAATGATGTTTATGACACCCATTTCACTTCCACAGGTTATATGATTTTGAATCCCAATTCTTTTCATGGGTTATGATTTGATGAGATGATTATGAGACCTATCACTTATCCATAGGTAATGATATGATGAAATCTTTATGACACCCATTTCATTTCATGGGTTATGATATAATGACTATGAAACCCATCTCTTTTTATCGGTTGTGATTTGATGCAAGTTTTATGATTTTTTTATGTGATAGGTGATACCTGTTTCTTCCTCCAATGAATATGGTACAGATTTATATCTCATGAGATAATGATGGTAAACAAGATGAAGAGCTTGATCCAAAATAGGAAACATGTGTTTCTTGATCCAAAATGGGAATCGTGTGTGTCGTGATCCACTATTGGAAGATGGGGATACCTGATCCCATATAAGGAAAGTAATGTGACTGGGGATAGGGGTCTATGCTTCCTAGTAGGTGTAGTTCCCATAAAGTTCCCTAATAATTTTAGGCAATGACCCTTGACTTATTGGGAATTATATTTCTGTATGAACCTTACTACATGTTCACAATATTATGCGTGGACATCGGAGCATGTCCATAAGTTTAAGTGAGAGCCTAATTTAATTCCCTTAACATGATTAGTGAACCTTTTTATATTTAAACATGTTCAAAATGTTACAAGATTATGTGTATGCAAAATGTATATGTTTTATTCCTATATTATGATCTTATGAATTATTCTCTTTATTAATTTATGAATCACATTTTATGAACAACCAATATTTATACCGTGAATCATGTATATAATATTTTTTATGGAGGGTATCATCCTATAATATTATTATCATGATATAATACCCTTATATCCATGTTATATTTAAGTTTCACTTTTATTTAAACTACTCAAAATATGATCTCACACATTCTTATGTTTCATTTCCCTTGGTTATAATTAATGGTTTTAAGTAGATGTAATAAATGAGGAAGTTCTTTATGGGAAATTTTGAAGATATTTTACCAAGATAGAAGCTTATGTTTCCATGTTTCTGAAGACATGAAAATATTACCATTGTTGGAAATTTATTTTCTCAATGTGATGACTATTCATCTAAAATGATTTAACATCCATGTATGTTAACCCTTGGTTGTTATAGTTGGTATGAATGGAAAGGTTTAGTCAAACTTTTGAAACTAGGATAAAAAAATTTAGTGAGATATGTAGGGATATTTATAAGGATATGTCTAGGTATACATCAAAGGATAATCCTAAGGTTTCATATATTTAAAAGAAGGTATCATAATTTAGAAACCCTATAAGTGATTTTTCATTATTATGTAGTTTTCTATTGTGATGAGTCCTGCTCACACTATGCTTTCTGGTTTTATTACATAGAGAAAACTCAAAGGAATTGTGTTAGCATTGATTATGATAGACAATTTTCTGTTGAGAAATTAAATGGGATGATCAATGGAGTAAACGATGTTGGGATCAATCCTAATAAGTTTTCATGGATGATGATTAAAAATTTGTACCTTAACAAACTCTCAGACTCATCAAAGAAGAGAAAGAAATATTTCACGGAGAGTTCAAGTAATGATGACCATTAAGGAAAGAATATTCAATTTATTAGATGTCAATAATGTGGGAAAAAACACCCAAGTGAATGTCTTAGAGGAACAAGAATATGTTTTGATTATGGAAAAGAAGTACAAAAATCATGTAACTGAAAAGGGAAAATGAAAAGTTTAGTTAACTTAATAGATGGAAATATTATACTCCCTAAGGTATTATCAACAGTTGAATGTATTATATGTGGAAGAAATGGTTATTGTAAAAATATATGTCCTATGTAGAAAACTCTTAAATAAAATCAGAAAGGTGGTATGAGTAATGATTATATTGTTGATGATGATGAGACTATATATGAAATGTGAATGGAAAGATGTATTAAGTAGTAGGATGAGGTATTCTAGTTAATGGATTAAGGGTCAAGTAGAAAAATATAAGTGTTTTTGTAATTGGATTCAAGAATTATGAACAGTGAAAGATACAAGGATTATTTAGTTTATCTTTTTTGTTAAGGATTTAAAAGAATATATTGAAAGGTTCTGATTGGTGAGAAAAGCGATTTAATGGAAATGTAAAGTACAAGGGAAACACATGATTAATGTAATGATAACCCTTAATATGTTCCTGATGTTAAGAAAATGATGTTTGGATTAAATTGTAGTGTATGGATTAATTTATTATTAATTATGTATTTCTTGAGAAACATACATGATAAAGGTATTCACATGTTTGGTATGTGACAAATAAGAGCTAGTTAATGATATACATGGAGATTAATACTATGTAGTTTTTGAGAAATTTAGGGATTTTATTTATAAAGTATTGGAAGTATATATTTTAGAAGGGTTATAAGGTTAATAATTTATATATTGGTTTATGGTAAACTTCAATTGAGGTTTTAGAAAGTAAATTATTGTATTTTCATATGAGGATTTATTCATAATGGATAACATGTGCTAACCTTTTTGCAGTGATAACTAAAGACATATGGAATCACATATCATTATACTTATAAATCTCCTGATATTAAAATTGTAATACCCAAATAAGTTAAAATATTTTCATTTTATAATAAATTTAATTTTGTTTCTAGAATTCTTTATTTACAGGAAGAAGTTATTCTCATGATACACACAATACAAAGTTAATTTGCATTACATGAAAAACTGAGTTTTACTGCCTTTTAATGGCGTACATATTTTAAAACTAAATTTTATAAATTTTATTCATCAAAATAAAAATTATTTTTCAATTTTTAATTACAAAATTATATTAGGGTGATTTTTTTTAATTTTTTTAGAAAATTTCATTTTTTGATGAATAGTGAAAAACACTGCATTCTAGTTAAAAACTGCCTTATCGTTTAAATAATTATCAATGTCAAATTATATTTTAAATTAGGTTTTAAAGTAAAAATATATTAATTATAAATATAATAAAAAAATTTAGGACATTAAAATTATTTTTATATTTAATATAAATATAAAAAATATTGAACTTTCGAACATTTGTTCTTTAAAAATCCCGCTTTCTAGCCATTTCTACATCATTAGCATTAAAAATAATTTTTCCACATATTAGAATAAAATTTTGAAAATTGGAAACAAATGGATATAATAAATATAATATTTATAGTCTAATAAGGTAAACTTACTTTTTGACCAAAAGTATTCGTGAAAGTAATTAAAATTAATTTCATTGATTAAGGTAAAATGAAGCTTCATAAGGGACTAAACATTGTAATTAATAGCCAAAATGACCCAAGAACTTTTCCAAAGGCCATTATATTCCAATATTTCGACAATATCATATCTTGGTTCAAATTTTATTATTTAATTGGGAACATGTTCATGAGATAGACCCATATAGTATGTTAAGTAAGGAAGAAGATAAAAAAAGGAACCTTCTGTATGTTTAACATTTATAATGCTTTTGAGTTTGGAAGAAGCTACATAGTTTAATTAATAAAAATTATTTTGAAATATAAATTATTTTTATTAATCATGGTAATTTAAATTTAATTTTTAGAGATGATACAATACATTAAATTCTTAACAAACGGTAATGCATAGATTATTGAGTTAATAACAAATTAAAATAAATGATTCTAAAAATAATAAAAGTAAAGTAAATTTAATGAATTATCATGTAACATTATTTTTTAGATGAAAATATCATTTTAAACATCACTTAACTTAATATATTATAATTATGATATTTTTTTATATTTTTAAATTAAATTTAAATAAATAATGTAAAAATTGACATTAATGATACTTTAAAATAAATTATATTTCATTAAATTATTTAAAATTAATAAAAAACCTATATTATTAACAGTAATTTTTAACTATTAATAAATACCACCGATGGTCCATTAATGGAAAAATTGATCTTTTATAATTTACATATTTACCCATAAAGAGAAACAATCTCATTTAAAACAACATTTTTACGTGTTACAAGATCCTGTTTTAAAAATAACTTCCAAAAAACAAAATATTTTTATTTTGTAAAATAGATATAATATTTATAGTTCATTGGGTATATATTTTATCATAAATCTAACCTTAATTTTTTATTAATTGTCAAATTACTTAGATTAGAAAGCTAATTAGTTTAATAAAAAACAAAAATAATAAAATTGGGGAAACATAGAAGTTAATGAACAAAATTATTAAAATTCACTTATTTTTATGTGTTGGAGATTTTTCTCAACCATAATTCCCCTTTACTCCACTATTTTTCCACATTTTATGCACATTTTGAAATAGAGGCCTCCTAATATTATATACCTTTGGAATTTAAAAAAAATCCACTCCTTTTCCACTATAAAAAAGGGCTCACCCCCTTGATCACACTTCTCAAGCCATTTGGATCACCTGAATTAAGCTCCCAACATCTATACCTTCATCCTATAATCCTTTATTTTTGAATAAATCCAACTAAGTAATCCTATTAGTGCAAAGCAAAAGGAGTTACCCAAAGAAGAGTTAACATCCTTCCTCAAGTTCTTTTGTTTTATTTTCATTACCCACCAACTGAAATACTCTTATTACATGGTTAAGTAATAAAATAATTATAATAAATAAACTGAGATGTTTTTATATTATGGTTTCAACCTAAACTTACACACACTTCCATCAAATGGGTAATGAAATTACCATTTTTATAGGATGAAATACCGCCTCTCTAAATGATGTTTTTTTATTTTTACTTTACCACCAATCATGGTGGACATTGTGATGGAAATCCTATTTTTAAATTATATTTATGATATTTATGTTTTCTTAATTCTTATTTAATTATTATATAACACATAACTTCTTACTTTCCATTTTGTGGGGAGACGATAACATTGTTTGTGGACATGTGTACTATAACCTCATCAAAGAGATGTGATACGTTCATACATTACATGGAATACATTAAGGATAGTTTTAATTAAAAATATGTGACATAAATTAAATCTTTATTATATTAATGAAATAATTAACTTTTTAGAAAAATAATATATCATTTTTATTACCCTTTTCACACACTAAAAAATATATAATGTCTTTCATTGACGTGTGGACTACTACCTCCTCAATGAGATGTGATTCCTTTTACATCATAAGAAATATATATATATATATATATATGTATATAAGATTAAATTATATTTTATTTATGATATTTTGATCATTCTATAAATATATAATGTTACTTACTTTCTTTCCATAATGATCATTGAAAAACGGTAACATTACTCATGAGTACGTATGACCTACTGTCTCCATGATTGTAATGTTGGTTCATTTTTCATAAAAATATTTTATTATTGGTTCTAAAAGTATAATTTATGTATAAATATGATAATTATATCATGATAATTGTTATGGATAAGTAATATAATGAACCCTTTGACCATAGTCGACCTACCAAATTCGTTTTTATCACATGAACCGAATTTGGTCAAAACACCTGACGTAAACTTAATTGATTAAATATTTATATACAACATTGTAAAAAGTGAAGTAAAATTAATAATAAACATGAAATTTTTTCTAAATAAAGTAAATAATTAACAAAATTTTATTATTCATGAAGATAAGGACACACGTGACAATTCAGACTAAAGGTAAGAGATTTCATCTCAATTTACATTCCATTAAGACTTATTTGGTGTTATGCACAAATTAACATTTATATGTTTTATATAATTCCTTTTGACATGTAATATCATTAATCTACATATTATAATAATATTATAGGTTTTAATTAATGTTATTCCTTGATGGAGATGATTATTTAAATATTTCAAACTGTTATAGGACATTTTGGAGTGTTTAATGATTATTTTCCACAAAAATGTTTTAATGATATATCAATGGTATTTAAATTAACAAATGTCAACAACCCTTGCTGTTAATTATCCAATACTGATGAAATATTGATAAAACCATAGTCTTTACTCAATAATAATATTTGGTAGGGAATATTTTCTATTAATTAAATCGATTACTTGATATGAAGAATGTATTGTACATGTAATAAAAGGTGGGGTCCATACATTATTTATCCCCTTGATGAATCAATAGTTTCTCAGGATAAAAATAATGTGTCCAAATTAAATGGTTACTACCTATATTTTTAAACCATTTGGTGAAAATTCTTTATGGTAGATGTTTTGATCTTCCCCAGAAAAGAAATCCAATAATAAAACATTTCCTTTAAATATATTTTAGTCATCTTTTTTATTATCTATTAGATTTTAATATAATAAAATCTATAGAGGCATTTTATTATCATTTTATTGATTAAATGTCATTTTTTTAGTTATTTACCTTTCCATATTAATTATTCCTTATTTATTTATTTAAATGGAATGCGTTCTATGTTTTTCACCATTACATGTTGATATATTCCTTTTGATTCATTACTCCTTCTAATTTATTTCCATTTACTGAGAATTTGAGCTCACCATTATTATTTTTCCTTTAACTATGTTATAAAAAAATATAATTGAATAAATTTTCAAAGATTAAATTTATTAGATTCTGTTATGTATTATGTTATATTGTTTCCCTAATATAAAATAGTTATCATGTATGTAGTTAGGTTTCCCAAAACGACCAAATCTTCAGTCCTTAGAGATTTGATTCCCTGTAATGATGAAAATGTAATAAAGTAATACACCAAATTTAGGATTATGGGGATGGGGTGTCATTGTTGGTATAAAATGATTTTTATTAGTAAATTTGGAAACTATATTTTTAAAACATATATTATGGATCATAACCCTATGATATAATTGAAGGATAAGTATAGAAGAACATCCTAGAATTGTGGTAAGGTATAGAATATGTGGTCTTCTATGAAATAAATCCCTATCTGGATACTAAATATGGATTTGATTACATAACATATATACCTAGGGTAAAAACTCTAAAAAGGCGCATCAGTCCCGACATTTGCATAACCTGGTACCCGACAAAGAGCCTTACTGTGCACATAGTTTGACACTCTCAGGGGATACACTTAGGATAGTTAATATTTTCTTCTAAACCCATTATGTATGATTTGAAAGTAAATATATCCCAAAAGAAAACATATTTATTATTATGCGATTGGTTATGAAAAATATTTTCAATTTATGAAAAGTGTTTCCCCAGTTTTGTGATTATACGACATGTCACATAATGTAATGATCTAATCCAGTATATTCCATTATTAAGAAATGGTTACTGGATGGAAGAATGGTATTAGTAAATTTGGACAATATTGAGGTTTCCCTACTAAGAAATTTCATATATCTGGTATTCAAACTCAGAAATCTATGGATGTATTAAAAAAGATTAATCCTATTATGACTCATAAGCTTTCTTGAATAGAGAAATAGGTTCCACAATGAGATCTTCAGATATTGGATTTCTTTATGTGATAGAGGCCCTGATCATTTAGTGGGACTACTGAACCAATGGAGGCTGAGTAATAGATTAAGTATTTGGAGAAGATATTTATGTCATTGGGATGTCGTGAAAAGGAAAAAGTTATAATTACAGTGTATTGTCTCAATGGAGATGTGGATCAATGGGGGTTATTGATTGAGAATACTATAGAGGATAAAGAAATAGAAATCATGGAATGAAGAACTCTTACGGAAATATTCTTTCCCAAATATTTCCCTCATGATTAACACAATTAGATGAATACCAAGTTACTTAGTTTAATGAGAGAAGATTAATAAAGTATGATAGAGTATAAATCCACCTTTAAAAGGATATCAATGTATGTTTTAGATTTCATATGAATCATGGAGTGCATGATTGATCATTTCTTTGAGGGTCTTAATCCAAATATTCTAAGGGTGATGGTTTCATAGAATTTTTATTCATAAGATGAAATAGTTTTATGCGCTATCAAGATAGAAAAATAATTATCTATCTCTTATGGATTCAAAGGGAAGAAAGAGAAGAAGATAAAGGAAAAGAAAATAATAGATAAAGGGAAAAAAGGGAAAGAATGATATCCCATCTATGATAATTGTGGAAAGAAAAGCCCTAGTACTTACTTGAAGAGAATTATAGTTTATTGTATGTGTAAAAACAAGTCCACCAGGTTCATGATTGAAATTTAAAGAAAGAAAATTAAAATGTATAATGATTCCAATATAATAAAATGGGACACTATGAAAATCAATGTATCATGTGTCAAAAGAATACACCCTACAAAGGTTATTGAATCACGATCAAAATTATCCTACTAACACAGAAAAGGAGGAATGATTAATGATATTACGTTTAGATGAAATAATTATGTTATTTGAGTATTTTGTCAATAATTTTACGGTTGTAATAATTATGGAATATATGAGGATTTTACTTCAATAATTTTTTTCTTTAATGATTTGAGATCATATGATGAATGGTACAATGAAAAGTGATTCAGTAACAAGTTGAAGTGTTTTAAAAACACATATTTCAAGGGAAGATAAGACTTAATATATTCTTGATGTTGGTGTAATGAAATTTGGATATTGATAGGATTTATTTTTATAACCTAAATTGGATAAGTGATGACTACCTTAGAACTGATTAATGATTTTTTGACAAAGTGGTCTATTCTATCACTAATAGAGTTTACAAAACATTTATGATTTAAGGAATATATCCAATATCATGTGTTTTACTTAAGTAATAAGGAATCATTCCAATCTTAAATATGTTTTTTTTAATTCAATTTACTACCATATTTCAACAGAGTACATGACAAATGTATTCACATGTTTGGAATGTGAAAATTTAGAGATGGTTCATCTCTATTAAAGGATAATGATAAGTTCATTTTTGGAATTTAGTGACTTTATTTATAAAGTGTTGGATCATAATATTTTGGAAAAGTTAACCATTTATGAAATTGTTTAAGTTGAACTTTTTATGTGGTTTTAGAGATTGATATATTACATCACTATATGAACAATCTTGTGTTAAGATATGATGTATAAATAGTTCAAGGCATATTCAACAGAAACCATTATGTCTATATAAATTTATATTTAATTATATTCATATAGGGATAAAAAATAATGGAACTCTATAAAAATGGTCTTGAAATAAAAATTTATCTTATTATTTTCATATACAATCAATCAAATAGTCAACTAACTCATTTCAGATTTGTGGTTTTGAGGCCCATAACTTTTTATTGTTTACATAATTTCTTGTGAAAAGTAACTGTAGTTATTTACACTTTTCTACCATGCCCATGTTTTTATTTCCCACATATGTTATCCTATTTGGGACCCTAATTTTGTGACCTTTATAATTATCTATCTATATTATTAAGAAGATGTGTTATTAATCCTATTTATGATGTGGGTTATTAATAATATTATTTTAAAATATCAAAGGCTAGTTTTCTAAGATAGAGTTGGAACTATGAGGGCGTAATTTAATTAAGGTGTGTAGAATGTAAAAACCCAATAATTTACAATATTTTACTTTACAATAAATTTATTCTTTTTGTCCATTATTTATAAACAACACCAAGTTAATCTCACTCTATACAAAAAAAATGAGTTAGTTTGGGTTACACAAAAAAACTGAGTTTTACCACCTTTTAATGGATCATCTATTTTAAAAACTAATTTTGAAAATTTTATAAATATTATTTTTGAAAATAAACTTAATTATTTAATTTATAATGTCAAAATTATATTAGGGTAATTTTCTTGTATTTTTCTATGAAGTATCATTTTTAATGCATAGCTAAAATACTCCATTTTAGTTAAAAAATTCCCTTTTGTTTAAACAATTATTAATGATAAATTATATATTAAATTGGGTTTTTAAGTCAAAATGGATCAATTATACATAAAATAATAAAATTTAGGTCATTAGAATCGTTTTTATATTGAATTTCTATATAAAAAATTATTCAAATTTTGAACATTCTTACTTTAAAAACCATGCTTTCTTGCCACGTCTATATGATTAGCTTTAAACTTAATTTTTCCACTTACGTGAATTGAATTTAGGAAAATAGAAATAAAAGGATTGAAGAAGTATAATACTTATAGTATCATAAGATCAACTTAGTTTTTGACAAAAAATATTAGTGAAATTAATTAAATTTAATTACAACAATTAATGTAAAATTAATCTTAATAAGGGACTAAACCTTAAACTTAAGAGCCAAAATGAACTAGAAACTGGTCAAAAGACTAATTTATGGACATATTTAGACCATATAACATCTTTGTTTTAATTTTATATGTTATTAGGACACATTTTCATGAAAGACTTCCATATAATAAGTTATGTAAGGAAAAAGACAAAAAAAATAACTTTCCTTACCTTTAACATTTTTAAAGATTTAGGGTATGGAAAAAGATACATAGTTTTTGGTTATAAAAATTATTTTAATATTTAAATAAGTTATTTTTAACATGTTAATTTATATATAATTTTTAGAGATTATATAATACATTAAACACTTAAGAAATTCTAACACATGGATTATTTAGTTAATAATTAAATAAAATAAATGAATCCAAAAACATTAAAAGCAAAGTAAATTTAATGAATTATTATGTGGGATTATTTTTTTAATGAAAATATCCTGTTAAAAATATTTTAACTTGATCTATATTAATTCCAATATTTTTTTTGATATTTTTAATTTAAAATTATTTAAATAATATCAAAACTGATATTAATGTTATTTCACAATAAATGATATTTTATTAAATGATTCAAAATGAATAAAAATATTATCAAATGAAAAGTTTTTTTAAGTATTAAAAAATAACAAATATGTTCTATTAATAGACCAATTTATCTTTTATAATTAACATATTGACCCATATATAGTAGTAGAATTGTTAGCATAGTCCAGGTTAAAGTAGTGTTTTTACTCATTACATGAGTTTGTTTTAAAATTAATTTCCAAAGAAAATGGGACTTTTATTTTTTAAATTATGTATCACAATTATGATTAAATTGATATATATCTCCTAATAAATATAACTTCAATTTAGTATTAATGGTTATATTAGTTCGGTTAGAAAACTAGTTACTTTAATAAAAAACCAAAATGATAAAACTGGGGAAACCTAGATGTTAAGGAAGAAAATAATAAAATTGAACTTATTATTGTGATTTGGAGGTTTTTATCTACCATAATTAACCTTTAATCCATTACTTTTCCATTTTTGAGTCTCATTAGTAAAGGGAGACCTCCCAATAGTGTATACATTTTTGTATTTACAAGAATGCCACTCCTCCATTATAAAATGGCACTCACCATCCCACTTATTAAATCCTATAAAGATCTTTGGTTCACCCAAAATATTATCAAATAAGATCCCAAAATACCTCACATAATCCTATAATCTTCTCTTTTAGAATAAATTCATCTAAGGGATCCCTTTGGTGTAAACCAAAAGAAGTTACCCAAAAAAGAGGTAACACCCTTACTCAAGTTCTTTTGTTTTATTTTTATTCTCCACCTCTCAAATATTTCTATTCTATGAATAAATAACAAAATTTGTATCCTAAATATAACTATAAATTTTTATTTTAAGGGTGATACCAAAAATTACAAAAAAAAATTCCATCAAATGGGTAATGAACATTCTATTCATGTGTGGCGAACTACCACCTCATGAAATGATGATTGTTCATTTTTTCCTTTACCACCTCTCATCGTGGGTATTATATTGACCACCATATTTTTATATGATATATAATATAAATATGATTTATTAATACTTTTTAAATTATTATATTACACATACCTTCATGAGTTTTATTTTAAGGGGATTAGATAACATTGTTTTTGGACTTGTGGACTACCGCCTCCTCAAAACCATGTGACCTGTTCACACATTATGTGGAATGTTTGAAGGACGGTTTTAATTAAACATATGAGAAATAAATTAAATATATAAGATATTAATTACCTAATTTAATTTTAAAATATATGATTTTATTTATTACCCTCTTCACACACTAAAAAATTAATAACGTCGTTCGTGGATGTGTGGACTTCAACCTCCTCGATGCGATGAAATTTCTTTTAAATAAAAATACTTCAATATATAAGTATAAATGATTAAATAAAATTTTATTTATGATATTATTATCAATATTTAAATATAAAATATTAGTTACCTTCTTTCCATAATGATTATTGAAAAATGGGAACATTTCTCATGCGTACGTATGACCTACCATCTCCATGATTGTAACGTTAGTTTATTTTTCATAACCATTTTCAAGATTAGATTTAAAAGTATAAGTCACAAGTATTATTATGGATATATATATGCAATAAACCCTTTGAACATATTTGTCCAACCAATTATATTTTTAACCCATGAACTGAATTTGGTCAAAACACCCAACAGAAACTTAATTGGTTAAGTAGTTGTATAAAAACATTTAATAATTGAATTAAAAGTAATAAAAAAACATGAAAACATTCATAAAGTAGGTAAAAAATTAAAATAACATTATTATTTTGGAAGATAACAACACACGTGGGATTTTATAATCAAGATAATGGATTTCCCCTTAAGTTTTATTCCATTGAGACTTATTTGTTATTATGCACCAATTCACTTTTATATTATGTATATACTTCCCTTTGAAATGTTATTTTATGATTCTAATTATTCTCATAATATTATTAGTTTCATTTAATGTTATATCTTCATAGGTATTATGATTCAAATGTTTTAAAGTGGCATGGGACATTTTGGAGTGTTTAATGACTGTTTTCCTAAAGAATGATTAGTGATCATTCAATGGTATTTCCATTCATAAACTTCAATAATAATTATTATTACTTTTCCTACACAGAGTAAATATTGATAAAATTGTTTTATTTATTCATTATAGATATTTTTTAAGGCATATTGTCTATTAATTAAATCAATTACTAGATGTGAAGAATTATTTGGACATACAGTGATGGGTGGGACCCATACTTTATATGGTTTCCCGATTAATCGATAGGTTCTCATGAGAAAAATAAGTTGGAAAAATTAATTGTGTCTCTACCCATAGTCTCAAACAATCTTTTAAAAGGTGTTAATGTTATAGGTTTTCATGTGCCTCAGATATGATATCTAATAATTAATCATTTCCTTCATATATATTTTAGTTAAATTTTTTATTGTCTATGATATTTTCATAATGATAAAATTGATGTATGAATTTCATTCTTAGTTTCTTGACAAAATAACATGTGTTTCAATTAATTACTTTTCCATATTGATTATATCATATCTTGTTTTTTAAATGGAATGTGTTGTAATTTATTCCCCTTTCCATGTTGATCTATTCTGATTGATTCATTTTTATTTATGTTTTTTACCATTACTAATAATTTAAACTTACCAATATTATGTTTCCTTTCTTAAAGTTATGAAAAAGATATATTTGAATCAGTCTTCAAGTCTATAGTTTATTTGATTTTTTATGTATTATTTTTAACTTTGTTTTTTATAATGTAAAATTGTTATCATTTATGCAATCTGGTTTTCCAAAACTTATAATCTCTCCATCCTTCAAGATTTTATTACTTGTAATCAGCCAGTGTAATAAGGTAATGTATTAACTCTACGTTTATAGGGTCATTGTGGTACACAAATAATTTAGTAATGAACAATTCACATTAATTTCAAGGAATAAGATATGAAGTGGGAATTGATCAAGGCAAAATAAAGGGTGTGGCTGTCCTAAAATCATGTAAGTATATATTCTTATAGATATTCATCAAGTTTAGGAAAAAAGTTCTTCAAATAAAATTTTATCCTATTATCATCATTTTTTATTATACCAATTACCTATTTCATGCTTCTTCAGTTTATATTTTTGTGATTGTTAACTTTCTATGGAACACCCACTTTCATGTGGTCAGTGGTATTTATAAATCTCTATGATTATTTAATCTTTTATCCAATGTTCATGTTTTCACTTTACATATATGTTCTCCAATATGGAAACCTAGTTATGAGTTACTTGGGAAAATTGCTATGTTTCCAACTTTCATTTTAATGGAATTTTTATTATTCATTTTTAGGATGTGGGTTTCTATGAAAGGAACTTTAAAGTGTTCAAACATTGATAACCCAAATGAATTTCAAGGGAGATATTAGTTTTATGGTGGTAGAATGTAACACCCCATGATTGTGTGATTTGTTTTTCGAATTTATTTATTTTGATAATTTTCATTTCACGCATCACTGAATATAACTTGTGTTATATGAAATCACCAATTTATTATTTTTTTCACACTACACCAAGTTAATATTTTTTTTTCTAGTACACCATGATAATATTTCACTACACTCAACATTGACTTCCCTTTCTTTACACGCAATACTATGTTTCTATGAAACTTTATTTTATTATTATAATTGTTTAAATGTGATAATTATAACATAGAATTTTAAATTAGTAACATGAATAGTGATAAATAATTTTTAAATATTAGTTATAATTGTTTTATATAAAAAAATCGTATTGATAATATGAAATTTAATATTTGGTAAAGTCTTTATATGATGGAAAATAATATTTCCTTAAATGAACCAATTTATATATCTCTTTGTGAAAAATAATAATATTAATTTAAGATAATTTTATGAATTGAATTTGGTAAAATAAAATTAATTTTTTAATTAATAATGTAAAAATTAGTTTAGGGTGAATTTTTGGGTCTTTTTCTAAAATAACTTCATTTTTTGGATGAATAATGAAAAATAGTGAATTCTAATTCCAAACTAATTTTTCATATAATTTATTTATATTGATAAATTATAATTTAATTTTGGTTTAAAGTGTAATCAGATCAATTATAAATTAATTAATCCAATTTAGGCCATTTTAACTAAGTTCCCATTGAAATAGGATATAAAATCATCTCAAACTTTTAAACATTTTCGTTCAAAAACCCACTTTCCCAACATGTCAGCATGATTAATTTGAAATTAATTTATGCCACATCTATGTTTTGAATTTGAAAAAATGGTTTCAATATTTTGAATCTGTATAATTTATATTGTATATTGGGGTCAACTTAGTTTTTTATGAAAAAATTAGTGAAATTAATTAAAAATAATTTCAGTGATTATGGAAAAAATTACTTTACTTAATGGTTAAACGTTGATATTATGGGGAAAATCAACTAGAAACTTCTGGAATCCATTTTATGGTCATATTTCAATAATATACCCTATTTTTTTTAAATTTTATGAGTTATCAGTACACTATTTCATGAAAGTTTCATATATTTTATGTAAGGAAAAAGACAAAAGAACCATCCTTACCATTAACATTTATAAAGCCATGATATAGAGAAAAACCACATTTGTTCTGTTTAACACAATATTTTCAAACGAAAAGGATTTTTTTAATAATATTTATTAATATTTAATTTTTAGTTGTGAATTATTTAGATTATGTGCTTAATGAAATCCAAATACGGTAATTATTTAGTGAATAATTAACTAAAATAAATTATTCTAAACAAATTAAAAGTGAATTAAATTTATTAAATTAATATATTAAATTTTTTAAATGAATATAAAATGCTACATAGATGTAAATGTGATAGATTGAAATTCCATATTTTTCTTCAATTTATTTTAATTTAAATAAAATGGATAATTTCAAAATCGACATTAATTTTAATTTATAATAAATGATATTTTATTTAAAGGTATAAAATTTACTAAAAATATTATATTTTCCAATTTTTTTATATTTTAATAAATATTAAATATGTTCTATTCATGTACCAATTTATCTTTTATAATGAACATATTTACCTTTAAATAGAAGAAACATTATTAGCACAGTTCACATTAAAGTAGTGTTTTTGGGCGTTACATGCGCTTGTTTTAAGATTAATTTCAAACACGCATGTGGTTTAAATTTTTTAAAAAATTAGATATCATATTTATAACTAATTAGGTATATATTTTATAATAAATATCACTTTAATTTTGACTTAATGGTTAAATTATTTAGGTTAGAAAATAAGTTTACATAATAAAAACCAAAATTATAAAAGTGGAGAATCATATAAGTTAAGGAAAAAATTATAAAAATGAAATTATTTTTTATAATTGGATGTTTTGATCGACAGTAATTATCCTTTAGTCCATTATTTTTATATTTTTGAATCGCATGAGGTAATGGAGACCTCCCGATAGTGCTTACATTTTATTATTTTCATGAATTCCACCCTTTCTCCTCTATAAAAATGCTTTAACCTCCACCGTGATCACACCTCTAAAGCCACATGTTCTCATCCAAAATTTAAAAAAAATAAGATCAAAACTTCTATACCTTTTTCATAGTGTCTTAACATTGGGAAGATTTCCAAACATGAAATCCCTTTTCTTTAAACCAAAAGAAGTTACCCAAAGAAGAGGTAACATCCATCCACATGCACTTCTATTTTATTTTTATTCTACACCCATAAAATATTATTATGAGATAAATATATAATATCTTAAGTATACAAAATATACTGATATTTTTTAATTTTAAGGTTTCTACCTACAATCACACACTATTTCGTCAAATGGGATACAAAATAATCATTCGTGTGTTCAGTCGACTCCCCCCTCGTGAACCGATGTCGCTCATTCTTCCATTTACAAATTTAAAGGTTTAAAATAATGATGAAATTTAAGTTTTTATTTGATATATATATGATATATTATATTTAATTATGATTTTATAATTATTATATAACACATACCTTCAGGATTTAGTTTTTTAAATATAATAACTTTGTTTGTGGACGTGTGGACTACCTCTTCCCCAAAACGACGTGATTCGTTCACACATTACGTGGAATGTTTTAATGATGGGTTTAGTAAAATTATATGATATATATGAAATAATAATTATAATGTAATTATAATATATATATATATATATATATTTCATTTCTTTCTTTCTTTCAATACGATAAGAAAATGGAAACAACAATAATGCTTACGTACGACCTACTATCTCCATAAACGATGTATTCCATTTCATATTCATATATTTTATAGATTATTATGAATATTTATATACTAAATATATAAGATATTTACATAATGGTTTAAATTCATGATATAATTAAATAATTTTTTATGTAATAAGATCAAGAATAACAAGTCAAAATATATAAGAAAAATAATGAAAATATTACATGAAACGTAAAATTAACATTAAATTGATAATAAAAGGTAATATAAAGTCATAAAAAAATAAAATATGGTATGATATATGATAATATGGTTTTTTAAATATTTAAAATAAACTTATACTTATTATAGAAGATATTTCAATGTGTACGATGAATGTCAGGACTCAAGGTGAGGGTTTTCTCATCTTACTTTTATTTATGTGAAACTTATGCCTTATACGTCAATCATTTCTTTTGTGTGGTGTATATACTTCCCTTTAATGTAATATATGACTATTATATTTAAATTTATGGGTATTTAAATTTCCATTTTATTATATTTCTTTCATGGGGTTTATAGTTCAAAATTTACCAAATCGGTAAAGTAATTTTGTTTCATTTTTCTTTTTTTGAGATACATGCCATGTTATTCACCTATATGTTTTCTATGAGGTTTATATACTACCCTATAAAAAGTTATATAATGAATATATTATTTTAATTATATTTTAATCCTCAAATAATGTTATTTTTTGGTGAGGATTATGATTGAAACTTACCAATGTGGTAAGAGTTTATTGCTACACTCTGTGGTACTTAAGATAATTATGAAAATGTTTTAATTAAAATATGAATTTATTTATTATTTCTATTAGAAATATAAGTTATTTCAGAATCATGATTTATAAAAATGTTTTAAAAAATGTTTTAAAAAATGTCTTACTATTATCCAATGATTTTTAGAGAACATTTTTACCCATTTTTTACATTTTAAAAAAATATATTTAAAAGGAATCTTCTTCTCATTTTTTGATCAAGAATATTTTTTAAACTTTTTAATGTGAAAAATTAATATATGGAGTGTATGTACTTACCCACTATCATGACTTCATTTCCTTAATGATTACTTTGAAAATTTACTAGTATATTTTTAAATAATTTTTTTCTAAATATTCTAGAAATTTGTTGATTCTAAAATGGTCTTCAAAGAAAAATGTTTTCAAAAAATTATTATGTTTAAAAATAGTTTTAAATGATTTTATTAAAATCCTTGATATAATTTCAAAAGATTAATTTCAAAGAAAATAATTTTGATGATATGAAGATTTATTTATATTTTTTCAAATAAATATTCTAGAAAATGGATTTAAAAATGATTTCAAGTCACCTTTTTATGTTTTCAAATAATTTTAAAAGAATAATGTTTTAAAAATGTATTCAATAATTCATTATTAGTTTTAAATTAGTTTTCAATGAAAAGGTTTTTCAAAAGTTTTGTAATCTTACATTATATGTTTTTAAATATTTTTAAAATGAAAAGGTTTTCAAAATGATTTATGTTCTAAAAAGTGTTTTTTAAGTGGAAAATATTTTTTCATTAAAAAATGTTTTAAATTAAGTTGTAAATAATTCATTATAAGAAAATGATTTATGAAACATTTGTATGAAAATGATTTTCAATGAAAATATATTTTCCTTAAGAAACTTTTCATGTGATCTTTAAAAATACTTCTCCATAGAAGATGACATATTTTTTTATAGTTTATGATTTACTAGGGATGTGATCCTAGAAAACTATTCATATTATTTCTTAAATGGTTTATGATTAGATGGAATGATGTTTATGACACCCATTTTTCTTCCCTGGGTTATATACTTTTGAAACTGGCTTCTTTTCTAGGGTAATTATTTGATGAAATGATTATGAGACCTATCTATTTTCTATATATAATAATATAATTAAAGGTTTGGAAACCAATTTCATTTCAGGCGTTTTGATATCATGTTTATTAAACCCATCTCTTTTTATGGTTAATGATATGATGCATGCTATATGATTTTATTATGTGATTAGTGGGGCCTATATCTCCCTCCAACTTATGGGGTAAATATTTTTATCTCCTGAGAAACTGATGGGAAATAATTGAAAGAGCTTGATCCAAAATTGGAAATAGGTGTTCCCTAATACAAAATGGGAAACAGGTGTGTCCTGATCTATTATGATAAGATGGGTAATATCGAAACCTTAAAAGCAAAGGGCTGTGACTGGGGATGGTATCATGTCCCTCCGAGTAGTTGAAGTCCCCATGAATCTCCCTAATATGTTTTGGTAATGATCATTTACTTCTATTGAATGTTTTTTATATATAAACCTCATAACATGTTTACAATGTTATGCATGGACCAAACCTGAAAATTTATTTTTTATTTTCAAACACTTTTTAGGGGAAGTGAAAACCCATTTCAGTACAAAAAAAACACACCATCAGACCACTAATAAGATAAACAAATCATTCAAATCAAACTTGATACTTTTAGATGTATTACTCCTAAGTAGTTTCCAAAAAAATACATTTACCTCTCAATCCGGATCATCATTGATGAGGTCCTTGAACCAAAAAGTGATTTTTCCCATGTATGTATGAAATCCTCTATGTTAACCTTCCATGCATTAAATCCTCCTTCCAAAATATGATCCTGCTTGTCAATCCACTCCGTCTTCAGTTTACTAGTGTCCACATGAAGTGATCTATCAAACATCATATCATCATCCTCCTTTGAGGTGTTGAATGGAACCGCTTTCTCAAACATCTCTTCCTCAGAATGGATGAAAAATTCCTATATCTCTCCTTCACCTTGTTGTTTAGGATGAAATACAACCCCATTATCCAATTCCATAGCTTTGATATGCAGTGGCATATCCCATAAATGAACCTCCACACTCTCGACTGCATCCCCCAAAGGATTCACCAAAATGTTCGAGCTATTCTCTACCTTAGGAAATTCCTTGTATTTCTCTAGAGACCCGGGGTCCCCGACTTATTGGGCCTCCTCACCTACCACTATTTGAACATCGAGTTCTTTGGGTCTACCACATTTTTTAGAAGACCGAGTCTCCATTGGCCTAGGGAGATATGAGTAGTCTTTGCAACCATTTAGTTTCTATTTCTTCGAAACTATGAATCTCCTAAGGTCCCTGTTTTCTTTAATTCACTTTTTTCTCCTAAGGATGTGCGGGCCTTTGTTGATCCCTCCTATAACATTATTGTCTGATCTTTATCCTTCTCTTTTAGACTCTGATTCTGAGGGAAAAAAGAGTTTCATTCAGTCCCTCCATCAGAACTCAAAACCTCAAAGAGTTTATTTTAATTGATACAGGCTAGTAGTTTCCTCAGAATAGAACTTTTGTTGGTACATAACATCTTGCTTTCTCCCAGATTTGGCACCTCCCCTTATGGACCTTCCATAGAGATGCCATCACCATTACTTGGGAACACTGCACTAGGCTGAGAAGACCCCTAGTTGCACATAGTTGCAGCACCCCCATGAACCTCATGGATTGGAGAACCACCACCATTAGAAATCAAACCCACTACATATGAAAGGGGAGATTAATTCCTCCACTGAGGTCCCTTGGTCTCCTCCATTGCCACTGAATTAACTCCCAAGTCATGCCTCAGCCACTTGAAAACATCAGCAACGTTAGGCTCTGAAATCATGGACCTATCCTCCTTTTAAATAAAAAGATAAATCCTAACCTCACTGGATCCCGAATACACCATATCTATATAAGTGGTAGCCGAAAATACCGTTACACTCTGGAACCCGACCTGTAAAGGGAGTCCTTTACCTAAGATTTCTGAGAGAAGGTCTATCTACGAGAAGCCTAACAATCCTTTCTGAGAACTGATGGATTCATGCACAAGACGTTTGAAGGACGAACAAAAGTGAACCCAAAATTCATAGTTAACCAGTTGGTACCACCGCAATTCCTCTTCAATCTCAATTCCAACAGTGTTCTTCGGTTGCTTGGAAATGTCAACATCGATACAAATCCTGGTAGAAATCAGGTGGCAGATGAATCGGGTGCACTGTTCTGAGAAGAGAAATCTACCTAGCATATTACCAACCAGATGAAGGATTTTCGGGTTCTAAAATGGTAGGATAAGACTAGACAGTTATGTCCAAATCTATGTGGTAAGAGGATCACGCTTCAAGTGAAAATTAGAAGACCACCGAAAGAGGGAAAACCATAAACCTGCGATTAAGTGCGGATCATTCACCCAAGATGAAATTAGATCGTCTTCCTATGAAAAACGAACCAAGAAATGTTTTGAATCCAAGATCCCTATGATCACACGTTCTTGAAACTTCCACATGTAAGGTATGAATATGGTGAAGACATCAATGGTGGGTCATCACTTGCCAAAACTAGCGACCAGCCAAAGTCCCTCCATCATATAGGACTTAGTAAACTCCAGGTATGAAATTGGAACAATGTGAACCACATCCACACATGATTGAACATTAGGGAAAACCTCAATGGAGTGGAAACTAATGAGGGAAGAAGGATTGGTAAAAGGACAAAAGGGAGGAGGGAGAGTAGGCAATGGAATAGGGGGAGAACTCACCTCCCCCTTAGCCGAAGAGGGCCAAGGAGGGGGGTCCAGCGATGAATCAGTCGCCTAGGTCATCAGAGAATAGGGGACAACGTGAGGACAAGCGGGTTCGGTAGTACCCCCCTTATGCATGGAAATATTTTCATTCCCATATGTTTATGCAGGATCCTGATCTGATGTCCCTAACTTAATGAGTGAACATGTTTCTATTTACACATGTTCACAATGTTATAAGCTAATATGTATTCCAAAAGTAAAATTTTTATTACTATTTTATGATCTCATGTATTATTCACTTAATTACTATATGAATTATGTTTTAAAAACTACAAATATTTATTATATGACTCATGTATATGATCTTTGATATTCATGGTATGATCTTCAAATGTCATTATCATGATCTCATACCCTTATATCCATGTTAAACTTATGTATCTCTTTTATTTACCCTTACTGAGATTCTAAGCTTACCCTTTCTTATGTTTTCATTTCCCCTAGTTATAAAGAAATGTTTTATATAGGAGTACAAAAGGGGGATGATCATTATGGGAGATTTTGAAGATATTTCACTAATATATAAGCTTATGTTTCCATGTTTCTATAGAAACTAATCTATTATGGTATTCGAGAGTGTATTTTACAATATACTTAATATTTATCTAAAATGATATAATATCCATGTATGTTAATCTTGGTTTTTTATAAGAATGGCCTTGATCTGGTGTATTGTAGAGTTTTTGAGGATTATACTCTCTTTGAAGGAAGAAATTTATTGTATAAAGTTCTTCATTTTTTGTAGGACCAAGGTATGAGAATGTTCCACCAGGATAATTTACCCCTCACCAACATGGGGTAGTCATAGTTACAAAGAAAAAATATCCATACAATAATTTGTGGAAAAAATATAGAATAAAGGTTACCAAAATGTTGTTACATGACAATGGATTAATATAATGCATATTGATGTTGAATTAATTGATTTTCATGAGAAAAAAAATTGATTTTCATTAATCCATTAATGATGGAAGTGACGCCTCTAGAATCACTATCAAATGCGGTGTTCAGAACTTGATAAGGATGATAAGGTCCAAATAATAGATTAAATTGTAGAGATAAAATGACTTAATGGAATAACATGCATGAAAATATATAGTCAAACCCTATGAAGAAAATCAGACCTTAGATGGACCACTCAGATCTTAGGCCCATAATGAGTAAATTATTCACTCTACTGCTTGTTTGATCTCTAGAGTATTCCAATAGGTTTATCTCTTTGAGTGATGAATCTAATTGGTGTTAAAAGATGATTCTTATCAAAATTATTGTCTATTAAATTTTTGTTTTTCACTATTCATCCTTTATTGTCCTTTGGCCTTTGGTTAGGAAAATAAATTCTTTTCCTGACCCATCCTCTCTTAATTCGACCATGTTTTGTTTTCCAATTTTTTTAAAAAAGGGGATATAACCACATAATCTTTTTGTGATAAATTGTATGATCTTTCTCAAGAATTTATTTCATTTCCATTTTTTAAAAATAATCCTCTACCAACATTTGAAAACTGTTGGTACAAGATGGAAAATAGTTGGGTGTTGTGACATGGGTATCAGATTATACCAATGGTTATTCATTAGTATTTGATATATAAAACATGAAATTACATTATCCCTATGGATTATTGATAATCATTGTAATATATATTTACCAATGGTTTTAAGCCATTGGTATATATAAATCCTTGATTCTATATCAATGGTTTATAAACCATTGGTATAGAGTTTTAGAAATGGTTTTCTAATAACTGTTGGTGTAATTATAGTCTTATAATATGTACCAATCATTTATAAATTGTTGGTATAGTTTGTTTACTAATAGTTTGATGATAAATATTGGTATACATATGGTTTTTCAGATATATACCAATGGTTTATAAACCATTGGTATAGAGTAATTCAATTCCATAAATCAGCATACACCAACATCCCCTCTACAATTGTAGTAAAAACATATGTAGAACATAATTCAAAACAAACACTAATGCAGAGCATCCTCCCCTCTAAAATTATAGTTAAAACATCTGTAGGACCTAATTAAAAAAACACTAATGAAGAAAATATACAGAATTCAACACTAAAAATAATATCACCTAATAATACCATCAAAACATTAGCAAAACACTAAAAAATAACTATGAATAAAACATCATAGAAGAAACTAATACAACACCTAAAAAAACCACACTGAAAAATACACCACACTATAAATACTAACTAAAATACATAAAATATACAATCCAGTGATAGGGGAAAATAACACATTGGAAATAAAAAAATTCTAATTGAATACATCTGAAAATAAACTACAGTACAATGTATATAACTCAAAAAACAACACATTGGAAAGCACAACATGGCACTTGAGCTCAAATTTTATACCTATCAATGTAAAGTGCAACATTATTGAAAAATATAGTTTTTGAATTTCAATTACAATTACAATTTTTTCATATTTTATTATTCACCTTTGGGACATATATTCATCTTTTCAAAAAATTTTATCTTTTGATCAAAATCAAACAAGCATGGAAAATATAAAACAAAACATAAATGTAAATAGTATAATCTGAACTCAAGGAAAAATATATAATATTCCTATATAATCCCCATCCCAACACCTACAATGCTCCTCAAACCCACCTATCCCCACAACCATAGGTAATGATAGCCACCGAAAGAAGGATGGTATCCACACCAAAGTGAACACTAGGGGAAAAGAACATTGCATAGATTGAGAAATGGATATCAATCCTTATTGTGTTGCTATTATTGATTGTTGAGTCTAGTATTTACAAAAATTGAATGATTTTTTAGAATAGGTTCTTGATGGTAGTTACTGATTTTTATAGATGTATTTAAAAGAAGGATTATAATAAAATTGTGTATAATTATTACTCAAAGATAGATTGAATAAACCATACATGGATTTATGGATGAATATTTAAAAGAGATGAGATTATATATTAAACCATACAAAGGATATTTGGGTTAAATGAACCTAAAATATATGTTTAGAAACACTTGGATAAAGTTTTTCAAATATTTATGGCGATTTTGATGTGAATAGGTAATGAATGATCATGAAAATACTCCACTTTGAGTATATAATTTATAAGTGTTATTGATAATTGAGTTGAAGAGATTTATAATATCTGGAAAATTCAAAAATGTGTTTTGAAGTGTTTGTGATTGTTTGTGATTGGTTGGATCTCCTCTAGTGTAAAGATATTCTGATTACGATCCACTTCTTAGTCTAGAATATTTTAAATCATGTTTTTCCAACTGAAAATCTGATCAGACATAAAGGAGTTCGCTTGACCTCAAAGTGACAATGTAATTAACCGTCAAAAGTCTAAAAGATGAAGCATGTTTTCCAATGTAGAGTGGGATAAAGTGGTGTGGAGTGGTTTGGGATGAATCATTGGAAATGGAAGGATGACCAGTAAGGTATCTTATTTTATTTACAATTGATTCCATGGGGTGGTGATAAATGGACAAAAGAGTATGGCGAGGGTTATGTTTTTGGAATAATGATGCTAGAGTGTCTAGAGAACTAGGAACAATGGACTTATAGAAGGTATAAAATTATCTTGTCTAGTTTTTCATCTTTGTACTATATTCCATGTGATGTACCTTGGATCCCTCTTGAAATATTGGTATTTATCCCCTTTTTGAGGAAGCTTCTATCTAGAAGTAAGCTTCCCACCACCCTAGGTTACCTTTTTCATTTATAGAAATATAGTTGAATAGATGTTATATAGAGGTAATCTAGTCATTTAAATGTGAAATTTTTGAGATAATAGAGGTCCAACATGAGGATATTTCAATGTGACCTTTCTTATTAAATAGAGATTTCTTTGGCTAAACTGGTTAAAAGACAACACCCTCTCAAAATTGTTAAAATTCAAGGGTGAAACAACAATAATTTTCAATGATAATATGTCTATAATTAAATAATAATTTCAAATAATATTTTTTGATATGGAAGAGTTTATGTTTTTTGTTCTGTAAGTACTTCAGGAATTGAAGGATCCTTACAAATTGATATAGAGTGTCAAGAATTCATAGATAGATATGAATACAAGAGAGAAAGAGATCGATGGTTTAGTACAAGAGGTTAGTTAGATACATGATGCATTGGTTCATAAGATTTATAGTAACTGGTAAGATTCATTGAAGTTATTTTATGTGGAGGAATATTCTGTTAATATAAAGTTCTTGTATTTTGAGTGAAAATACCAAGGCATTCTAAAGTAATTTTTTATAATCTATAAACACTATATAAATTATTTCACCATGAACAATGTGGTCAGGATAAAATTCTTATGTAATGTTTTAAAATTAAAATTTCATCATACCCTAAGTGATAAATAACTACCACAATTCCATTCACCTCAACAACTACAATGCACCTAAAAATGACCTATAATCAGAATATAATTCACTATCTTCAAAACATAACTACCTTTAATGCAATGAACCTACAATCAAAACATCAAAACATAATTCACCTATAATCAGAACTACCAACAATCAAAACACTACATGTTAAAAAATGAAACTAACTTATCACTACAATAAAAACACTAATATAACATCCTTAACCTACAATGAAACCAACAAAAAATCCCCACAAACAAAACCTTCAATGCAACCAATTGATCATCCTCAAATACCAACAAACCAATACAGAAATAATGATAATAGAATAAATAAATTTACTCATTTAATATATGGTTATAAGCATACACAATATCCAATATATATTCAGTCACAACAAATCAAGAAACATCAAATGTAAATAATATTAGTAAAAAATGTAACGAATCAATCATTCCCTCATCACTATCACCATCATCACCTTTATCATCCACCTCATCCTCATCCTGATCCTCGTCATGATCCCCATCCTCATCCCCATACTTGTTATCAGCCTCATCCTCACCCTCATCCTTGGCCTCATCCTCTCCCTCTTCCTCCACCTCATCCTACACCTAATCCTCTCCCTTATCCTCGACCTCATCCTCTTCTTCACCATTCACATCGCCATCACAATCACCATCGCCATCAAAATTTCCATCTCCATCGCCATCACCATAACCATCTCCATCGCCATCACCATTTCCATGAAGTACATCATCTCAGACAACACTAGAAATACTTTCTGGTACACTATATAATGAACACATAAATGAAAAATATTCATCACAAGACATAATTCTCTTCGGTAATAGTTATGAACTAAAAAATGTCATCAGTTTCATAAACTCAATGTTTCCCATTTCAGTATGTTCTTCAAACTATGTGACCTTTTTTTGTCATGTTCTACCCAGGAATTAACCTTTACCAACTTAGTGCTACAACAACTCGTACCTAATGTGGGTCAATTACTTGTCAAGACAACACTCTTATTAGGTCGGCAGCGTACTCTACCATGGTTCTAATCTCCAAAATCCAGATGTAAGTGATCATTTGGCCAAAAATATTTAGGTTCATGGGAATAAAGGGTCTCCAAAGTAGCCTGTTACAAATATAAATATATTATTATGTTTCAAAATAGATATTAAAATTTTAAATCAACAATGTAAAAGTTTCAATCTTCTGCTGTGTTGGTTCGTTAACCGCACTTACATACTTTTTATTGAAATTTGAGAAAAATTGTTTTTATTTAGGCACACACCCATCAATATTCAATAAATCTCCATGAAATTACATTTAATTTAGGAAACCATAATTGAAAATAGGTTACAAATAATGAATTTTATAACTAAAATTCTACCAAAAATTTAGAAAGCAAATGAATTATGGTGGAAATAGTAGAAAGCACATGTCCTTAAGAAAAAATTATAAATGACTATCATACCTGCTTCCTCTCATGATCTGAAATCATAGTAGGCCCCAAAGTGAGGATTTATTTTTTATCATCAAATTTTTTTTTGGTTGATTCATAAATAAAATTTATTAATACAAAAGAAAGTATTAATGAAAAACATGAATATTTTCATTCAAAAACCTAAAATGTGATTAATAAGTTAAACGTAGTACTCATTAAATGATTAATCATTTTTAGACAGTGTTATTTTTCATAATAATCCATGAAACGTATCAAATCTAAATCTATGACAACACTTTCTTGCTAGCCAATATACAACTCTTGCTTATAGGCTCTCCAAAGATCACCTAATTTCATTAGGTGAACTAGTCATGCACCCTCACCATCGATAGAATTAAAACAAAGATGACACCAATATATTAATTTATATAAATAAAGTAATAATATAACATTAAATAAAACATTTTTTACCCACATTTGCACCTAAAAATTATCCTTGACTTCATTTGGAAAGTATCCCCATAAGAGCGGGCTGATGATAATGATATCAGAGTATTTAGAAAGCATTGCCAAAAAATCAGACATTTATGTCCTTTTTTGACCATTTGTTTTTCTTCATTGTAGTCCACCATCAATTTCTTGAAGAGGTTCCACACTAGACACAAGAATTTATTCCCACATCTCCTATCAGAAAATCTAGAAATTATAAAAGAAAAATAAATATTATATCAATAAATTTTATAATGAAAATAAATTCTGGTCAAAACAATTATTAGCATTCTATAAATATACTTGCATTAGTATGATCCATGGGCACCACTAGATCCCTATGCACTGAAGGAACATCACCCTATATAGGTGGAGTGGGTCCTAGTGTATGCTCCATTGGCATAGACTGTTTCAGAGTAGGAGTCGAAGAAGAAGGAATGCAGAAGCTCAGAGAGAAGGAAGTAGATGGACAAGAATATGGCACAAATGGATGGCCAAATTCATGATATGTATAAGGAGTAGAAATCATCATCACATATGGTAAATATGGGTGAAGATTATCATATGTAAAGGTTGGTGAAGGCACAAGCGACCTAAAGATTCCATGTGCCCCTAATGACACAACGAGATCTAAATGTGTGTTAGACAGTGCGTCAGTGGGAGGGGTAGGGTCTAATTGGAAATGCCAACTAGAGATCCTAGCTCTCATACCACCCTCCATCAAACCACTGGCATGATTACTGGGACCACTAGGCTTCTTGTCGAATAACTGGCACCAAAGGGGTGGATCCTACAAGAAATTTCAAAACAAAATTAATCACATGACATTATATGTTATTGTTATATATATATATATATATATATTTGAAATAAAATACTCACAACAGGCACTAATGGTAGAATTATCATCTAATTAATTCAGCGATTATTGTCCGTCATCCTTTTTCTTCGAATGTCCTCATTAAGTTTCATTTCCTGCATTTGAAAAAAAATATGAAATTAATTATAAAATGATAACTTATGTGTAACCCCAACAAAATATTATACATGAATGATTTTTCTTAGTTCATTTTGTTTATATTTGGTTTTAGGTAATTTAACTATTTTTTTGTTAGGTCTTTAGTTTCATTTATTTTTATTTTTATATCAATAAGCTTAATATGTACAATTCAATTCCTCTAGTTTTTTATTCTAATTTAATCATTTCAGTTGTTGTTGGATTCGTAGGTTTGAGTATAGTTAAATTCAACATTAGAAAATGAATCCCAATGAAAACTACAACCAATAAATATTTAAATTTCATATTAAGGTCAAGTCAGATACAAAATATTTGTAATCAATATTAAATTAATATGAATAGTACCACCCTTAACAACCCATGTCAAGCTAAACTAGATGAACTAAAAACACATATAGATGATTCTATATAATTACCTCCACAACATTAGGTTCACAATAAATGTTGAAAATTGAGATATTGGAGTAATAATAAGTAATAAATGAATCAGGGCTAATGGGAATATGTATTATGTCAATTCCATCATCTACATCATAAAAAGCATGTCTAGGAATTTCATCAATGACAACACAAAATTTTGTTTGAATATGATATTTGACACAAAAAAATTATTTCATCATTGATGCCAATAAATTTGGTTCATTGGTATAAAGAGTGTGAGTAATGTCAATAACTCAAAATCCATAATCATTAACAAATGTGACCTGCCTCATCATTGAATCAAACCACCGGTATTTCATCATAGTGAATTTACAATGGGAGAATGAATCCATTATTATTATTTTTTCAATGACTCCATAGCATGATACATTTTCGAATTGAGTTCTATTATCTAATGCACTAGCATACCATTATATTGTGGTAGTTAACATAACGCCATCATGTAGTGTTCTAATTTTATTTGCTCATTCAGTGATAATAAATATATACCCATTGATAAAAATTGATTTACATTCACAAACCATGTACTTAAGACAAAATTAAAAAGCTCTTATTTTCCCAAAGACAAAGGTAGCAAGCCAATTCAATACCTTAAATATAAATAAATCTTAATCTTAATTAATAATGATTGTATTAATTTATTACAAAAATATTTCTACGTTCAATTTCAACCATGTAAAAAATATTTTCTATTAAAATTCTATATCCTATTCAAAGATAATGAAAGATGATTTCTATTAATCATATCTTTATATTCCCTATTGATTGAATTAGAAATAGTTTAACATATATATAAAATTTCATAATAAGAGATAATATATACATGTTCAATTAACTTACTTGATGTAGTCATCGAACAAATCACAATTGAACAAAATGGGGTGATGTGCCATCTCTCGCACTTTGAGGCATAATGTCGTTAATTTATTTGATCCGAGTATTCCTCATATTTTCGTATGTGATGGAAAACTCGGTTTAAATTTTTCATACTATTTTTCATCATTTCTTATTGTTCTATTCATTCTATTAGTAATATTAGACAAATACATTTAGCATAAATCTATACATTCTTGAGCAGAGTAACCAGTCATTATAGAACCTTCAGGATGATTCATATTTCAAATATAATACTTCAATGTGTACATAATTATTTTAATTGGATGCATAAAAAAAAGAAACCGGTCCTCTGAGAAGTATTTTAGTTGGAAGATAGATAGTCAAATTCAGCATTCACATGAAAAATGATAGAGGAAATATTTTCTCTAACATACACAAAATTAATGGTGTATCTACCATTTTTTTAAAAGAAAGACTTGGAAAATTTCTTTGCACAAAAATCACTAAAAATGGCACAACCTAATAACTGACACCCATATATTATTAGAAAAAAGATAAATGATAGTTATTGGAATCAACTCGTGTAGAAAAAGGTGATACTCATGAGTCTTATTAGATTTCAACTTCAAATTTCTTCTGTTGACCGATTTTGATATATTTCTTAAATAAGCATATAAAACATTAATAGTGTGTAGAACTTCCAAAAATGTATTTTTTTCTTACAGGTGTCATCACATAAGATGGACATGGAACTTACCATTTATTTTCACTAATACACACAAGATGCAATTATGATCTAATCCCCTAATCCACTAAGTCACAAAGAGATCATAAATCATCATTTTTATTTCCCTTTACATTTATGATAATATAAATAAACATTTTAAATATATTATTTTCAATGTACATTACATATAAGCAATGACATAAAAAATTAGTTTACCAATAAAGAAACTCAAATAATATATTATTCTTTTTTCAATTATAACAGGTTTCATTGGAAATTTTTTTTCCACTTTATATATTTCATTAGATCATTCCCAAATTAAAAATGAAATATTACAATTCATTAAGCACATTAGTTCCAGACATACATTAATGTGGATTATTGGTCTCCATGGTATTGTAAAATGATTGATTATTATTTCTATATGGATAGTTCATTATAAATAATCTTCGATGTCCCTTAAAACTAAAATTATGATGATACTTCAGTATTATGGATCATGTATTCTCTATAAAAATAGGACATGATAGTTTTCCCTTTATGCTCCATGCATACATCATTGCATAAACAGGAAAATCATAGATCATCCATATTATTGCATCATGTATATGAAATATGTCTTTCAAACATGCATCATATGGGCACACACCAACATCCCAAAGAAGTTTCAACTCTTTTATTAAAGGTTGAAAGTATACTTCTATATCATTTATAGTATTTGAAGGGCCATATATGAGTATACTCATTAATGTGAAAGGTTTTTTCATACACATTAATGGGGGAAGTTTATAAATGTGTATGAAAACTATCCATGTGCTATGATAAGTAGTAATATTCCCAAATGGACTAAAACCATCCCATAAAATACCCAACCTCACCTTACACACAATAAATATGAAATCAGGATATCGAGCATCAAATAACTACCGTGAAAATAAATATACATGGTGAACCATCTCATCATTATTCTTCTTTATCTTGGTATCATTCCATCACATTTTTATGGCTATTATATCAGACATGAAAAGATTATAAATGCTAGGGATCAAGGGAATGTTCCACACTACATTATATGGAACACGAGATGGTTTTCCATAAGATTTTGGCTTCTTTCTGGATGTACCACTTTTTATACAATCATTTTGTTCAGTAGTTTCCTCCTAGAATAAGCTGCAATCTTTCAAACAAGATTCAATTTTGTGTTATTTTTGAATATCCAATTTCCCCAACTATATTCAATGCCATATAGTGGATTGAGGTAATATATAAATTATATTAATGTAAGTCATTTAATAAGGTAATAATATAATTGATGCCAGTATTAGATATCTCATACATGGTTTTCCTATAAAATTATCGAATTAAAAATTACAGACTTTTCATTATACCACATTTACAATATACTAGAGTCATGGAAACATCATGGTTTCTTGTATCAATGACTTGTTGGGTTGGAATCCTTTCCATCTCATGATAATTAATAAATGAAAACCATTCATATAACAAGTTATCTAATCCAGTCCTCTCATTTGAATCCTCTGCATTTTGAGATTCATTTTTCTCCCCATTGTGATTCCACACATAGTAGTTAGTTTGAAACCCATATTTGGTTATATGGTATATAAATTCTTTATGACTCTACCAAGGTATTCCAACACAATTATAACATTGGTTGTGTATGTGACCACTATCTGAAATATTTTCAAATTAAAAATCTAAAAATCTATCTAAATTGTTTTGATAATCGCTTGATATATGATCGGTTTCATTAATCCAATATCTATCCATTATATAAAAAAAATTTATAAGTCATCTTAGGAAGAAAATTCAATAAGATTGAAGATTAATTGAAAATATATTTAGGTAAATGATAATTTTTTTACATTATATAAAACCATAAATGACACACTACTCAATATGATAATCATAATATAAAGAAAAAAAATACTATATATATAACAAAATACTATAAATATAAAACCATGATTTTTAATTGAAACCTGGTGGATATGATGGAAAATCATTATATAAAGAATGATCTATATAGGATAAATATGAGAAAACAGTTGGAATGAAGTCTAAATTTATAGATATCATTGCATTTCATAATTAATTATATATTTCTTATTAATGGTGTCATTGCATTATTGGTGACCAATGATATTTTTTATAGGGTGTGTTATTTAAAAGGTATAAATCATGGTTTCATGAGCTAGAAATATGTAGGTGCTCGAAAAATGTGATATAAATCCAGAAAGATGAGTTATTAAAGGGTTTATGGACTTCATGGTATAACCCAATGTGTTATACTTTCCATATCCCAATACATGCAAATATTTTGAAGAGACTCCCCACTTTAGGATGAAAATTTTATTCTAAATCTATGGTCATATATTAGTAATTTTTCTCCATTAGGATAAAAAATTTCACTTCTTCAAATTCTTCACAAGGTTCAGAAGTGTGGGGTCATATAATAGGAAATATCATGGTAAAAAATATCCAATATCTCATATATTTCGACATCAACTTGTTCATTTAAAATATAAAAAGTTTTCTAAGACATTAGATATATGGAAGTAGGTGTACAAGATTTTATTAGAACCAATGTAATTATTTTTATGTATCATTGAGTAAAGGATATTGTGGGTGAAGTTTTAGTTAATTATATATCAAGTTGGTTGTGTAGCCTTGTACATGAATTTGTAAAAGTCCTGAATTATTACCAAGTGCCTCACATAAGTCACTCCTCCCAAGTGCATCCCATATGTCAAATAACCAACAAGCCTCACACAGGTCACTTAGCTCATGTGATCCACACATATCACTACACCCAAATTCCTTTTAGAACTCACTTCCCATTATGTAATAAATCATTTGAATTCATATATAAAGGATGCATGGAAGAGTTATAAGAATAGAGTATTAACTTCACCCAATGCATGGAAAACAATGCAATTATAGGTGGGGACCATTGGGTAGACAACACAATTTATAGACATGCTAGGGACCCACGTGTCAAAAATACATGGAAAAAATCAAAATAAAAAGTTAAAAAGACATACAGGATATGGAATATTGGTAATAATAATCCAATTCAAGGGAACTAATGATATTTGTGAATGTGTGGTGACCAATGAAAACGAAAATGTGTAATGTGTGTCAAGACAGTCTCGAAAGGTCTAGTTGTATTAACACATTAATAATTATTTTCATTTAAGAACATTTTACACATTTTTATGTCATACATGCCTAATTATATAGGAATTAAGAAAATGATATTAGTGAAAAATTTATTTTCCATTTGTCACTTAAAAACCAATAGATTAGATAAAAATTTCTAAACGTAAATTTTGAAACTCCCATTTCGTAGAAAGGAATTAGTTTGAAAGTTAAAATACCTCCAAATATGAATATGAACACGACAGATGTGGGAAAATATAGTTCCAATAAAATAATAATATTCTTTAACTTGCCTAAAAAATAAGGGATCATGGCAGTGGTTCGGGAAGGGACATTAATTCTCAATGTGTAGGAAGAAGTATTTGAAACATGCCAATTTCACATTCAAGAATAATAATATGAAAACCTTAATTGATGAGATATTTTATCCTTATGGGGAAATAAAATAAATATGGTATATAAAAATCCACAATAAATGTTGGCAGGAGATATAACTCGTACTCACCAATTTCAAGTGGATGAAACCAAATAATTTAAATGAGGATGGCTTACATGTCAGAATCAGCGGAGTGGTTTCTAACTTCTAATATAATAGAATTGTGTAGGGAAAATGAATTGGATCTACAATAGGGAGGGGGGATGTCCACTATAATTGGGTTAAAAGTATCCTAATGTGCTTTAAAAACCATTGGGATATATGCTCTATACGAATTATTGTCAAAAAACCATTGTAATATACTAATTATTAAAATCCTATACTAGTGGTTATTATTAACCATTGTCATAGGGACACTTTATACCAATGGGTTTTAAATAACTTTTTGAAAACCATATTTAAATATCCCTTTCCCAACGGATTTTGGAAAACATTGGGATAATATAGTATACAATACCCAATACCAATGGTTTTCTCAAAACTGCTGGTATAGGGGACCTATCCCCATGGTTTTCTTAAACCATTGGCATAAGGAAGTTGGTATAGATCATAATTCTATTAGTGCTCCTATCATTAATTCAATAAATAATGAAACAATTTATTGAAAATACTATATTGTTTAGACTCCACAAACATTAGATATAGTTTCAATGAAATTGGTAGTAGTTTTACTATTTATCTTCCAATGGACTCACTCTCTCACCATATATAAAAATAAAGTTATCCAAAACTAATATAGTTCATAGAAAATGATGATTCGATAATTAATATTATTATTTTTTAGATTACCTAAATCAATTTGTATTTTGTAAAACATCATGTCATTGGTATTTTGTTTAATGGTTTTTTATTATACATGTATCAAAGATAAAACAAAAGACTAAAGTTAAATTGATTACTTAAGGAATTATATTATGATTTTAAAAAAAAATCAAGTGAGTCTTTAAGTAAAAAATCTTCACCTTCTTGAAAACATGTAATAGTGAAAAAAATATAAAAAACTTTTGAAAAAATATTTTTAATTTTTTCTTCAGTTTCTCCCCCTTTGTGATTATCATAAATAAAATATAAAAATGAAAAATAAAACATAAAGGCAAAAAGACACATTCCTCCATTTTAATGTGTATGAAATTATGATAAATTAATGTTCAGTATAGTAACTTAAACTAATTTTTTTGGAATACACAACCATTCATAAAAAAAATCATAATATTCAATAAATGATAATTATAAAAATCAAAAATAATTATTTGAAAATAAAGTCAACAAGTATCTGAATTTCATTCAAGGATATGAGTATGAAAAAAAAAATAAATCAATATTTAAAATATTAATTTTCTTATTAAATTATTTAATCACTTCCTAAATTTTTTAATATACTTATTTTTCCCTACCACCATTTAATTATTGATCTCGAAATTCTAATCTTGTTCTTCAAACGTCTCTTATTAAGAATTCATCTTTTATATCTGCTCAACCAACTACTCATTATCAGATTATAATTTTTGAAAGATTTTATTCTTGAGATATGATGTTTTATCTCTTCTCAAAAGTCATCTAGATCTATGAAATATTTATATGTTTTAATTTTATAATGGAAAACCAAATTTCATATAGATTTTCTCTTTGATCTTTCAAAACAACATCATGTTATTCTTAAATTTTATAAAGGATATCATAATTCTGATTATAGTTAAAATTTTTATTATTTTTTGAATTTATATCTTTATCCTAAGACATCATATACATTTTTATATAAAGTAAAATATGATCTTGAAGGTTAAATTACTTCTTAAAAAATTCAGCCTTATTTTGACTTCAATAACTAGTTCAATTAATTTATTTTATAATTGGATTCATGAAATTTTTTTTGAACTTGTATCAAACTAAAAATTCTTCTTGATTCCAATAAAAAATTATTAACAATGTAAAAATTCATTACAAGATTAAATAGTGAATACAACTTCCAATTAAGCCTCTATGTTCTCATACTACAATGTGATTCAAATGAACTATATGATTTTTCTTTATTTTGATCCTTTTCTTGATCTATCATAGGATATTTCAGTTCTTTTTCTTTATTAGCAGAAAATTTTCAATTTTAGTTTTTTCTTCATATTCCTCTGAGTTGATTTCATTTTTACCAATTAAATATTCATTTAATAAAGTATTTTATCTTTCGATAGACTAACTGGATGATGATGAGCATGAACATACAGATTCATCGTTCGATGTATTCTTATAATTTTTTGATGTTTATAATATATAATCATGGATATAATATTATATTCGATAAATATATTTCATAACCTCAGTATCATACTTTATAAATGTTTCAAAAATATCAATCATTTTAGAATTTTTTTCTCTACAAGGGAGGCCTCCACATCAATAGTAAAAGATATAATTACTTCCAAGGTATTTTCATGAACATCTGGTGAAATAATTTTTTTAGTAATTTTCTCAACTAGGTAACCAACCTCCAAATGAGGTCAATAAAGTTAGGGAGACCATTGAGGTATTTTTTTGTAGATTCTTCTCTATTTCCTTAAATATGAAGCTTTCTCTTCAATGACATGTCCTCTATAAAATGTTCTCAAACTATGAGAAATAAGAAGATAGTTCTAGAAATTTGAGATTGCTTCCGTTTCATTGAATTGTTCTTTTTATTTTTCTCCTCCACAAAATTATGACCAATATATTTTCTCAGGGATTTGTCTTCATATTTATCTATGATTAAATAAGGATCACAAAATTATCTCTCTTCCTTTTTCTTATTTTCTTCTTCTACCTTATTATTTAAGTTTCTATTGTTATATTCTAGTATCCTATGTAATTATTCATCACTACTTAATTTCAACGAAAGTTTATTCTATATAACATTAACTTCCCCAAATTTGGAAATTTTCTTCTTCGGTGACTCAATGATAGAGGATCATCTAGTTCTTTCCTTTTATATTTTAATGTATTCTACTCTAACTCAACATACATAACATATTTTTATGCATTGATATAAGTTGGTATCTTTGGATTTTCAATGAATGTCTTCTCATCAAAATCCTAAATAAAACTTTTCCAAAATATTTATTTAGAATTAAAAGAGGTTTCTTTAATATTTTATACGTGAGACTTTTTTTTCACATTCTATTCTTTTTAATGATTCACTTGGATTCTATTTATAAATGAACTATTTAACATGATATTAAGCCTTACTAATTCTATTTAGATATTGTCAATATAAGTCCAAATTATATTTTCCATATTTATCTTCTATAATTCCACAATGAAATCTAGTAGACAAAAATATTGAATCTTTATAGTATCCTTGTCTCCTTTCCTTAATAACAAGAAATAATTAACCCATAAGAGAATGATTCCTACTTCTTTATGAATATGTTTATTTTTAAATAATTTTTCTTCTAGTATGAATAGTAATTTTTCTATAATTTTTTTTGAAAAATTTCTTTGAGTTTCGGAAAGGTTGTAAAATATAATCAAACTTTCTCTTTCCTATAGTACTTTGTAATTAAACAAATCATTCAAGATTAACAGTAAATGTATATTCAATAATCATAAAAGTTACTTGTTTTATAACTTTAGCAAATAAAAATATAGTATTTCAGAAAAAATATGTAATCAAAACTAAAAAAACTACTCATAGTATTTAGTGCATAACACTAATTAATTCTATCCCTGAATCTCGATAACATACTTCAGCATGAACATATGATTTTTAAAGAGTTAGTAATAAATTAACCTCTCCTTAATTATTTTTCCTTATATAAAGTCACTAGTAGATGCCATTATACTATTAGATAATGAACAATGAAAACAAATATGAAAGATTATAGTAACTATTCCATAAATAATGTATCCAACCAACTCTGAGTCCACCCATTATAGTGGCATGAGAGAATATTAAAAAATAATGTAGATATATTATAATCGAATAACCATGATTAATTATTTCCAAAGCATATGACAATAGTTTTTTAAGAAAGTAATTAATTATTTAAATTCCATGTCTTAATCTAAAACAAATCAAATTTTTTAACACAATAATAAAAAAAGGAAATAAAATATACAAAATCCAATGAACTAAAAGAAATAATGTTTCAACTATATATAATTTATGTACTACTGAATTGGTTTGATGTTCTTCTTTTGATGATATATCTAGATATATTCTAACTTATAAATTATATGTTAGCGTGAGATTTAGATGTTTTTTTGAATGTTTGAAAAAAATTCCTAAATAGAGATAATTAATTATACATATCAATAGAAACATAATAATAATGAAACTACATAAAACATGAAACAAATTTAAAATATAGTTCTGATAAACATGAAAAAAATAACAGAGAACAATAACAAGTGTTCAACTGTCATCTTGTAATGAATTTATCTATTTGAAATTATGTCTCTAGAATGAAGAACTATTTTAGGTCTATTAGAACTAGATTTTTTTTGATCTTTTACTTGCTTTAACTTTAGATTTTCATATTCAGGAAGCATATTTGAAATAAAATTCTTCTAATATTTTAATATATTGAAATTTTTTAAGTATAACTCTTGTTTTACTATCCTCTACACTACCACATTGTATATAATAGGTTTTTCCTATAAACGTGTGTGAATGTTATGTAAAAATCTGGTGGCTTTATTACTTATCCTAGATGTAGTTATGTTAGGTCTTATTTTAAGTATAACTCTTCTTTTAATTCCTTTTAACCAATAGTAAAATTATCCAAAAACATCTTTAGGATCACATTTTAAGAATTCAATTTCATTACCTAATTCTTATCTTTTGAAAATTTCACACTCTTCTCTTTTTAATTGTAATCAAATTTCTTATTCTTATCATATAACTCTGGACATATCTTCAATGAATTAACTTTTCCTTTTCCCTCCTTTATCTAACTAAACTTCATAACATAACTTTTTAACTAATTTAAATTAGATTTAAAAATTATATTCAAATTTATGAATTGTGTAAAAATATCTTCACATTTCCCAAAAATATATTTTTTTATATTTGTTTCATTTTTAGGAATAGTTTACATATTACAATGTTTTTGATACTCATATTCACCCTTAACAACATAATACTTCTTTTCATTATAGGTTTTAGTAAATCTTTCATCATCAAATGAATAAGATAAACTCTAATTATAAATATCTTTATTAGAAGAGTAATTTTTTTGAATATAGAATTATATTCATAAGATCTTTGATAGTTAATCTTCACATAAAATATTTTTAGTATTTTCATAAAATTTGATATTTTTTCTAGTGTTTTCACTAGCTTTTGATGAACTATAAAAATTAATACCTCCTTTACATACACTCTATGTTTCTAGGGATATAATAATTTTTTTATTTTTTATTCTTATAAAACCTTCTACTATATTTAATATATTTCCTTCTTAATGCAAGACAACCAGACCTAATATGAAATGAATTTCTATATTCATAGTATCTAGGTCTAGTAGAATCATTCTTGATTTTTTTCTTTTAGATAATCAATCTGAAATTTATTAGGTAGAATCATATATTATTCCATATTATAAATTTTTCCAAACTTTTATTTAGAATATCTATCATAAAAAAATTTCCTTGAACTTCTCTTAGATTTACTAGGTTTATAAGGCCCCAAATTTGAAGTTCCGATAGTTGTAAAGGAAAATAATTTTTGGTTTTTAAAATTTTCATTATCTTACTTTAACCTTGTCTCGTATTCCATGAGATTTCTAATTGAGTCACAGATTATTAAATTTTTAATGTACTTCACATCAATTATAAAATTATTTTTAGATTCCCATTATTTGGGTACAATTTCTATAAACATTTCAACCAACTAATCATTCGATAAACCCTTTTCACCTAGAGACTGAAGACTATCCATGATTTTCATAAACCTATTATACATATTATCAACAGGTTCACCCGGAAGAAAATTAAAACTTGAATAATCACCCCTTAGTATAGCTAACTTGGTTTCAAGAACTATAGAAGTTACAAAGTGGATAAATTCAATCTTCTTCCAAATACCACATACAATGTTACACGAATATACATAAATATAAATATTCATTTTGATAGAACATAATAAATTATTTATGAAATGTTTTTTTATAAAATTAATCATTCTTATCTCTTATAAATATAAAAAACTCCATTCTTCATAATTTTATAGCAACTTAAGAACATAAAAATTTATTAACACCAGTATTTATAACATATATCTCTATAAAATCTATAAAATATTTATAATCACTTACATTAAAAATTAGTAGTCTTTTTTGATGTAGGTTTTCCGAACTTTTGAAATTCTTAATACCATCAATCACTAAAACAAAAATATCATTCCTCTATAAATTGTTGTATTAATGAAACTAAGAATCTGAAAATCTTATAGAGAAATGGAAATACTAGAGTTTTAACTTTGGATTAGGCATAAACATAGAGACAATATTTGATTCAAGATTTTGGTCAAAGATATAGATGTAAATCACACTATAATAGGTGGGTTAATTAGAGTTTAAAAAACTAACAATTTTTTACCTCCTAGAGTATTAAAATATATTGGAAACTAAAAAAATCCAATATGACCATAATATAATCTAATTAAAATTAAAGTATAGAAAATAGTAATAGACAAATTTTTATTTCAAAAATACTAATAATAGTAATAAATATACAGAAAAGAATACATTATTGAAATATTATCAATATCTGATAAAATAATTAAAAAATGAAAATAAGAGAACACAAAGTACTAATTTATCAATCATGTACCCCATAATGGATTTTATTAAATATATACTTGAACCCAATGTATAAATGGAATATATTATCTTAATTAAAGGTATTATTGACTATATTTTTTTAAAGGTTCATCTTCCCAAAATATTGAATGCACTTGACTTTAAACCATTTAGTAGGTTAGCATCCAACAGAAAACACATCTATATTCTAATCTAGGAAGTATTATAGAATCCTAATCATAAATTCACTCCTTCTATAATTCTAATCTCAATAATATATTCCACAACATAAATCCCTCATAAAACATGATATGAAACTTATAAAAAAATATATGAATAAACAGTATGATATTTTATAATAAAAGGTCACTAATGTAATCTCTTAATAGAACACTCAGAATAAAAAATAAAATGATTTAATGTCCTAAAATCACCATGAAGCCTCATGACATCAAGTGATAAATAATAATATATTTATTAAGAATGTGATTTATTTTCTATATTGTTTTCCTTGAATCATGACTATATTTATAAAAAAACATCTAATGGTCAGATTCTATAAATTTGAGGTTCAGTTTTAATGGCCTTAGTTGAAGTTTATTATTAATTTTAAAAGGACTCAACATCATTCCATATATACCAATGAAGTTATAAAACACTAATATAGTTATAACACAATACTAATTAAATAATTTAGATTAATTTTTTTTGTTAAGATTAAAACCATCATAATTTTATAAATCCTCTAGTTATTGGTATCTCATTTAACAGTTTTTTATTCTGTATACCTCAAAGATAAAAGAACATACTCATCTTAAATTAAATATTTAATGAAGTGTGTTGTGATTTTTTTAAAAAATATATTGTGATACATTTCTTAATAGAACCATCTCTTGACCAACTGACAATATGATCTTAGAAAAAGGTAACCCATTATTCTAATAAATATAATTGCACTAATGTAGTTTTTTATGCAATTGTAGCATCAAAATAAAAATTTGGGTAAATTTGGTGGATAAAAATGGCATGAAATATACCACATCATAAAAGGTTAATATATTAATATCCAATAATATAAGTTCCATAAATAAATATTAAATGAGTTTTCTACCCAATACTAACATGATATAAAATATATCAAGACTAATATTGAAGAAAAAAGAAGAAGATTAATTGGACACTTTTGGTGGAGTTAGAGATTTAGGAACAATGTAATTGAGTTCAAGAATAACATTTCAATATATTGAAAACTTAGAAGACTTGAATTAAGTGGGATAAGACATAAAATTAAATGAATTCCTACTATGAAAAATAATATTTAATATAAAATAAGAAATCCATTAACCAAGAACATATTTGAATAACTTTGAAACTTATTTCATTATTAAAAAAAGGTGTTCATAGGAAAGGAAAGTGATGGTATGTTGTTAGGTCCACAAGGCTGAATACCCTGAGAGGGGGGTGAATCAGGGTATGACTAATTTAAAAATAAATCCCGTTCTGATCTTGTTTTGTTGTTAAGTAAAACACTCTTATCTCTTTTCCTGCTGCACAATATAAATAGAAGGTAAAGCAAGCATAGGACACATCAATTTTACTTGGTTCACCGCTGAGGGCTACGTCCAAGGAGCATATGCCGACAGGTTGCTGGTCATACCAAATTACACTATACTTCACTAACTGTGGATACAATGGTTCGGGCTAGACCACTTCTATGCCCAGGGTCACTACCCTTACAAGGTTTAGGGTCAGCTCACTGCTTTCCCAAGGGTCACTCCCTGTTTCTCTCTCTCTGGCTCACTGCTCGTGGAGAGGATCACCTTTTTCCTCTTTCTAAGCTCACTGCTCTGTGAAGGGATTCACTCATAGTTTATAGACCTGTAGGTCTCTTCATTTGCATGACTGCACGCATCTTTAACTGATTATGGATGCTCTGTTAATGTCCAAATTTCATCCACTGATGAATACCTCTTTGTCTCTGAACACTGGGCAATTCCTTTTGGAAACACCTTCGCAAAGCACCCTACTTCGCGAGGCTCCAAATTTCACGAAGCCCAAACAAGCCTTCACGAAGCTCCTGCCTTTTCGCGAAGCTCTATCGCGAAGCTCTTTCACGAAGAACTCTCGCGATGCTCAAGCCGGTGCAAAGCAACGGCCCTCTCAAAGCTTACTAAGCCAACGCGGAGCTCCCAGGAATCGCGGAGCTACAATAGCCGCCACGAAGCTCCTCTTTCGCGAAGCACACGGGCTCTGCGAACCACCTTCACAAATCGAGAGCAAAGGATTTTCTCTGAAAAATCTCTCTACATCTCTTGAGGGGGTCGGCCTCTATTTATAAGCGATTCCACCGACCCTCGAAATTTCCACGCGAAGTCAATGCCACGTCATCTCAAATCGCGAAGCTCCAAAGTTTTAGCCGGAATTCTGTCCAAATCTCGAAGCACCACGACAATTTTCCTTTCGCGGAGCATGATGTAGTCACGAAGAGTCACCGTCAACATACCTTCGCGCCTTCGCCACATAGCTCCCTCGCAAAGCCCTTCACCGCCTCAATGCACTTCAGCCTCTACCATTCGCGAAGCTTGACGTAATCGCGAAGCATCACCGCCTCCATTCTTCTGGTCTTCGCGATTTCCAAACCATGAATACTTATCTTCGTGAAACACTGAGAAACGGCGCCACCTTGTACTGCTCTTTTGTACCGCCTCCAGATCTTCCTTTCCTTTGTCATAATTCTTTGTCAACAAGGATTGTCAACAATTTCTTGGGAACTCGACAAATATCCATGAAAACCTGCTTTGTCAACAAACACAATCAACCCAAAAATACTGCAATGTTACCTTGAGGGATTTTTGCCCAACATATGTACTAATGATGCACAAATAATATATAGATTTAAAGAGTAATAAATAAATAAAGGAATTAGGTTACATGAACCAACCCATGAGGTCCTAACTTGGGTTGGATGTTGGTTGAGTATGCGACCCCAATCGTGCCTCTAATAAGACATGGTATGGTGACCAGTACCAAGAAGGGAAAATAAATATATTCTAGGTATTAAAATATAAAACCCTAAGTATATATATATAACTATCTAAAAAATATATATAACCAGATGATATAGTAATATCTAACTAAAATTAATATATCCATACACACATATGTTAAATATCCAGTAGTCATTCAAGATAAATTCTATTATAAATTGAAAAAAATGGAAGACTCGAAATCTCAAATTGTCACATGAACATGAATGATTTTGAAGAAAGAAAGACCCAGGTTATTCCATCTCTATCCCATGCGACACCAACCATGAATCCCACTCTGATTCGATAAATATATAGCTCTTCCACTCCATAGCTCAATATATCCATTCCAACCATGTATCAACCAACCAATGCATCATCTCCACAAATACAACAAGTGTGGGAACCAAGACTCTACAAGTGTGAGTATAAAAATAAACAAAAAGATACTCTATAAACATAAAGGGGAATAGGTATGTAGTATCTCATCTAACCAGGGGATGAACCTCATAGATTCCCAACTCAATCAAAGGTGAAAACACTGCCTAGGGAAGAAGTTATGGCTTCACTTTCCAATATGATCCTAACCCTATCTTAAGATAAACATAAGGGATAAAACTAAAATATAACTCATTATAAGGAATTAATAATCTAAAAATGAATCCCATATCGAAAGTGAAATTAAAAAAATTCCCATCCATGATAAGAATACTCAAACCACATAAGACTACCTGAGGGGGACCACTACCAAGATTTCCACATTGAATCATAAGGATCATGTTATGATGACCCCATATTGAAGGGGAACTAGAAATTGTTTTTCCATATATGGTTGAAAAACACCACTCTTATAGTCTATATGGTGTCAATTTAGACATTCTAACACACCATAGTCTCATGGGAAACACATCATGCCACTAAAGGCCCATATGAACATCCTACTCATTGTGTCTAGAATCCCTAGTCTAACCAAGGAGTGTGACCTACACCATGTTCCTTAAGGGAATTCTCTACCGCATCCCAGATAAGGGAATACACCTCCTTATCCACTCTAGGATCCAAAAAGGGAGTCCTATAACTTAACTATAAAGAAAGAAGAAGATAAAAAACTATATAGTGAATCCCTACCCACATAACCCAACTTTATTAGAGAGACATACCTAAGGGGAGATAAATAGTTCACCTTGTACACCACAAGTACATATGACCCTTGACTTTGCATGAATCATTTATACCACAACCATCATACAATTGATCCAATGCTATAACAGGGGACCCATGACTCACTATTTATTATAATCCAGACAAGGGAGTAATGAACCAATAGAGGGCCTCACACCTCAAGAGGGGAAAAGTTTTACCCAATTGAAAACGATATTTGACTACATAAAAATCATCTCATACCTCAAACAAAGATAATGATAAACCATCACCGATCATGGATGACCCACACCCCACATTACAGGGGGGGGGACAAACTTCTTAATGTATGGAATGACCTATATCGCACACCATTATAAAATCTTGAGGGTATAAAAGAATAAAATACACATAACACTCACACTACATAAAAATAAAATCCCATGGCCTAATTGAAATACCCACTAAGAATAAATTGTATTCTCTACTCTACTTCTCCCAAGAACAAAACCTGAGGTGAAACATGCAAGAGAGAATCTATCTACCATTTACAGTGAAGATTGTCCATGAAAACCAATATAATGAGGGATTAGATGACCAAAATATTAATGTATAGTACAAAACACATGCACTGACTCAAAATATATTTTTTATAGTATAGAGGGAAATAACCTTGAGTTCCACATCCATCTATGAGTCCCTTCTGGATATGGTGCTATATCGAGTAAAATAATGAAGACTAGCCCAAAATTATGTGTCCCAGACTTCTCATAAATCAAGTATAAATAATATTTTATAATACTGATATATTAATGAATACAAGGATTCCATGCCTCATCCTATAAATGAGGCATGGGGGATCACTATCCTCACACCAACTCAACATCATCAACTGGATCTCATTGTTGCTACCACAAGGCTAAGATCCAAAACCATATCTAGATCATTTCACTAAGGGAATCTAATAGTAATGAGGACACCAATATCATTTTATGTGTGTAAAGATAAAATTAATGGAATAATTAAATCCAAATTTAGATCTAGGGAAAGGAAACACAAGAATACACTCTCAGGGTAACGTATATAATGCGTATAATGAGGTACCCAACGTGTAAAACCAATTTCTCACTCTGGGAATGCACGTTGGAAAAAATTGGATTATTTTTCTAAAATACATAGAAATCCTCAAGGGTCATATGATATGTATTCCAAAAGAAGTATCAATTCATGTTCCCTGGTGTATGTAATGTTGTGTAATAGGGCATGATGTGTATTTTTACATACCATGTACCTCACACGATGTGTCTATCTAAGTTCATATTGACACCCCATGACATTTACTAATATAAATTACAGAAAGTGAGCATATGGAAAACACGTAATGAAGGAATCTTCTTTCATCATTACTCAAATGATAGTATACATGTTTTGTGTAATAAAGAACATATCATGTGATCATGAATCACAGACTCATAACCCTGATGAACAACACAAATCCACTAATTTCATTAAAAAATTACCCTATATAGGCATTAATAATTCTAATAGTAGTCAAAATTGACAAATAGGAAAGGAAAATGATTTGGAAAAAAATATAGGGATGAAATAAAAATAACAAGCCCCACCTCACATTTAATTTTATCCTAAGATTGTAGTTTGAACACCTAAAATCCCTGGTCTAAGGCCCCAAAGTCCCAATGAAACTCTGATTGGGCTCCTAAAACATATATGTACCTCATTCTCCCTTTACCCTCTCTTAGTTATATGGAATCATTGTGAATAATAGTTATTTTCATCCCCTCAGACTTATTTGGTAAAGAATAGGGTTATGGAAATTAAAATCCAACAATTTAATTAAACAAAATACCCATCTAGAGGCATAACCCAAGATAATAAAACATAACAGGATTTATAACTCACATGGGTAAAACCACCTATTACAGACACAACCATGTAGTTGGAATTTATACCAAGAGATTCCTTTATGAGATATCAACGTTCGTCCATGATTTAATAAAAAATATTTATTTTTAATTATTAAATATAGAGAATAATATGCCAGAATGAGAATATTATAATATTATAGGCCAAGGGTAAATAACACTTAATATGAATAACATAACTATATTTTTTTCTAATTTTTTTATTAGAGAAATTTTCCATTTTACCCTCCTCATGGGTTCATGGCTCTAGAACTCAAAAAATGAGATAATTCTTTCATACAAGAAACTAAAGGTTACTAAATCCCCCCCCATTGAGAGTTTAAATCCTTGAAAAGAAAAAAAATTCCAAAATGAATTTATGGAAATTCACAAACCATCCCAATGGAGAATATGACACCCCCACGCATGAGCTCCTCCAGCTTTTGAGGGTCTATATATCCTCAAGGATTCTAAATGAAACCGAAATCAGGAACACATACCTTCTATATAAATAAAATAAGGGAAACTAAATATAATATTTTTGTTCCTATATGAATTCTAAATTTGCATAAACCGCCATAGAGGAATATTATTGATCCTTTATGATTCTCCATTCATGAATTTTATCAAGACTTTATACCTAAATACTTTCCCCAAAATCATATGACACTCACCAATTCCAATACAAAGATTTCTCACAAAATATAAGTATCAATCAAATAATATAAACCTACTAAGGAATTCCGTTTAGGGGATTAATTATTCCCACTTTAAAAAAATACACATGGAAGATTTTGATAGTGAGGCATCCAAACCAAATTAGACTCCATAATTGGGTGTCTCAACAAGATCACCCCGCCTTCCCACTAGGTCTTGTCACCACTCATCAAAATTTGATAAAAAATTATACACTTTGATTCTATTTAGAAAAATGAACGAGGATACACCAAAATCTCTTATTGTTTCCTTTGAAACATTTACACGAGAGACATCCATCGCCATTGACCTTGATTAGGTTATCCTCCATCAAAGATGGCCCGATTCTTCTAACAAGAACCTAGAATAATACATGTCAAAAAACACAATCTTTTGGTGTGATATACTTTCTCACACATTCAAAATAACATAAGTGATCTTCCATTTAAACTCTCAACACAGAACCTAGGTTTCCACAAAGCCAAGATGACTGAAGGGAAATCAATCGAATACTCACAACAGTAGAACTTTTACTCACTAGAACATATAGGAATAAGAACAAAAAAAATATTTTCTATGAATATCTTAGAGAACTACACAAAAAAAATTCATTCTATATATAATAAAAACAAAATAACATATCAACTTCTTATTCAACTCCTTGGAAATTCCATAAGAACGACACTCCCAAAAGCCTAACAGTCAACTTCCCAAGATCGTCCATGACTTATCCAATGAAACAAGATCATAATCATGATATATGATTATAGGACTAATCCTCTAAAACAACCAAAGTGCATGAAACTAATCTCTCTAACTATTTCAAAAAATAGTTACATATTATCGAGGGTTGATACTAGTCATTATCTTGGCCCACTTCCCATTAAAATTGGACCATGAACAATATGATTGATCACAAAACACTACAAGAATACAACCATAAACCCTAACTCATGTTGTTGATGATCATACATCACCGATGACATCACTATTGTTCCACCTTAATCTATAGAGGAATCCAAGGAAAACCCACTTTACTAAATACATCTCACAAAGATGATAAAAACATGTGAATATTATCACATCCAGTAAGAGTGATCACTAATACCATTTTGGTATAAATTCTCTAATGTGATCTCTACTACCCAACTTACCATAGAACATCATGAGTGTATTATGAACAAGGGATAAATAATATGTGCCTTAAGGAAAAATGATATTGATTCTATCTCAACCACAATAAAAACTACCAGATCAAATCCCTCCATTGGTCACAATTCAATATAACAACCAACATCACATATTGTCCAAAATTATACCAATAAAATATGAAGGGTGAGGTACTCACACCTCATCAGGATTATATAATCCTATTGAAAGGATAATCGATCTCACCAGCGGTGAAATTTTACAAAATAGACTATTATAGAAGGATAACTTACATCCTATCTTAGGGAGATATAGACTCTTATATAGTTTGGGGACTCATAACTCACCATAATTGAGGTATTATAGACCCCATACTAGAACATAATGTATTTTAGTGATGGGGAATCAATCCCAAGCATAGAGGACCTGCACCTCGACTAGTGGGGCTGTACTAACTAACATGTCTAAAAGAACCACATACCTTTAAATCAATAACAAAAACCACTATAGTTAAAGGATATGTTCCCTATCTACAAAGGGATTATAGACCCTAAAATAGTATGGGAACCCCACCCCTCATTGGGATCTATGGAGTTTGTATTCCATACCGAAATGTAGTACCCACACCACTAGAATAGTAGTTTACACCTATGTATCCATGTGGGAGTAATAAACATCATAATCTCTTATGGGGGTCCCACACCTGAGCATCAATATATACTCATGGTAGTATCGACCTCATAAAAACCATTCATATAATGAAATTAGGATATATATAATCATACCACAACCATACTGAGGGATTTCTCTTGGAATTGGACCACTAGTTCATTTATAAAATAATTCCTTGGAAGATCACACTTATGAAAGTCTTCTAATTTCTCCCATAATCCAAAAAAGGTCTTTATGTCACCTTAATATAAAGTATTTTAATGAGGGAAGTCCATAAAATCATTGAATTATGATATCTTAGAAAGTAGGATATCATTCTGTGAAACAAAAATGCAGTGAATACTATATAATTCATAGAACAACTCAATTATACCCTATAACTAATACTCTAAGTAATAAAGTTAGTCAACAGATTATCAGATTCTATTCATAGGAATGTGTTGGTCTCCATCACATATCTAGGTTCTCTAGTTTGTTAATTATAAATATGAACCTTTAGGCAATGTCACTACATAGGTCCCAAACCAATCTCAAATCACACATATCTCTTGAATTCATCCCTAGATAAAAAACACCTTGATACCACACTAAGAAAAACTAACCCACTGAGTCCCAACATAGGCTAACAGTAGGCTAGGTGTGCCACCCCAATCCCTCCTCCAATAGGCCAAGGGTAGGTGACCAACAATAAGTAGTCATAATACACATATAGAAGGCCTTATACTAAAAAAAATGTAGGATATATACATCACTATACATAAAAAATTTTCACAACCATACAAGATATACATATCTAATACAAATTTAAAGGATTTTTATAAATCTATTAAATTTACTAATGACATAAAAGATAAATTCCAGTAGTATAAGTGAAAAATAAAGAGCTATATAACTTGAAGCATCACATAAACCTGAATATCTATAAATATAGAAATCAACACATCACACCAGTTATATACCATATACTACTATATAGGAATCCCAATGATCTCCAATAAATCTCAAGCTTCACCTCACCACACCTCAATATCTCTACTATTACCATTTCACTACTAACCCACATGTTGTGTACTTGGGAAAAACAAGTGTAAACAATAAGATTATGTAAGGGTGTGTATAAAAATAACTTGTAAGACGTTGCGAAAACATAAAGGAAAACATGGATGTCATCTAGCATGCAATAAAGGGATAAACCACATAGTATCCAAACTCAAACAAGGGAGAAAACCCCAATATTGGTAGAATCTATGGATTCACTTTCCAATACGACCACAAACCTATTTAAAAAGAAATATAAGGGATACATCCAAATTTCAACTCATTCTGGGGAATCAAGGCTACATGAATGAATCACATTTCTCAATGGAAAACACCTATCTTACCATGTAAGATACAAAAAATCAAACCACATAATACCACATGAATGAGACCAAAACCCAAATCTATACAAAAAAAATGAGAAATCTAGTCAAAAAGGCCAAATATGAAAGGGGATATCACAAACCATAATATGACTTTCATGAACCAAAAACACATTTTCACGCCCCATAAGTCATAAAGATGAACTTATTGAAGCACCATTATCCCCAAAAAATGTCCTATACCATATAAGCCATGTCTGAACATCTCACCCATAATGTCTAGAATCCAATGTCTAATTGAAGAGGGATACCTGAACTCCATTCCCTGAGGAAGTTCCCTACTCAACTCTACTTGGGGAATCGAACCACCTAACCAGTTCTAAAATTTTAAAAGATTGTGATACTATAGAAACCCATGATTATCAAACATAGATATTACATAAATTTTTTAGAATACTCATTATATTACAGAATCAAATTCTTGAGGACGATAATAGTTTAGTGCCTTTGGAAACATGAAAAAAACCCCAGTCCATAAGTGAGCTACTTCATCTACCACTACATTCTTCAAAACCATAACCCTTCTTAGACATATTATACATAATACATTTATTCATAACCTGGGGAAAGGAAGCATAAGAAAGGGTGAACTCAAATGCTCAGTAAGGGTAAAAAATAGAGATATATAAGAATAACATGAACATAACGGTATGATAACAAGATCATAACATTTGAAAACCATGCCCTGCATATCAACGATCATAAACCAGAGTCATGAAATAAATATTGGCAGTTCATAAGATATTAATCATAAGGAAATCAAATATAATTATCCATGAGACCATAAAATTGACATAATACATGAAAATTATGGCATACACATAAGCTTATAAAATCATTCACATATTATACTAGGATATCATATTATAATGGGTTCACTCCCTAAACCATTACAATAGTTATGATTCACTCCCAAGTCCATTATTATGAAACTACTCCCTTACTGAACTTAATTCACTACCCACTCTAGTCCTGTATAAAGCATTATATATAAATATTTACCCATTGTATTGGAGAGAAATATATATCTCACCATCTTTGGGTATGAAATAACCACCACACTTGGTTATAACAAAACCATCACCACATAATGAAAATCATAAATATGTGTGTTAGAAGATCATAAAACATTCATCATATCATAATAGATAAAATGAAATGGGTTTCATAAAAATTTCATTAAAATAAAACCAATGAAAAATAAATAGGTTTCATAATGATTTCAAAATTTCATCAAAGCATAACTCATAATAAAATAACTGGGTTTTAAAAGAATTTAACCGTGGTATAACCCATGGAAGATGAAAATGTTTTCAAAAACATATTATTATCCAAAAAAAATAAAACCATTTAGATAATTATTATTATTTGTTTACTTGGATAATATCCCTTTTAATGCATAAATACCATCAAAATATTTCCCCTTATATGGAAAATGATTTTGTAATATCATTGAAATCATTTCTTGAGGAAAATATCCTTTTTGAATTGAAAAAATTTTTAAATGTAAAAAAATTTTAAAATATATATTTTTTAAATAATATTGAAAAATTATAATGGAATATTTTATGAAATTATTAGTCATGAAATTATAAAATTTGGTTCATGTTGTACATGTTAAAATGAAGATTCCTCTCATAATTTCGGTAAAAGACGAATGGGAATTGTTTGGAAAATGGCATGAAAATTACATTATTTTTTTTCTAAAAAGTAAAACATTGTTAAAATTTTATTTTTAAATATAATAGGTGGATAATGGAAGTTTTTAGATTTTTTTTAGAAACATGGTTTTGGAATAAAATAGACTTCTGACCGAAGAGAGAAATAATGTTTGATTTTCATAAAAAAACTATTCCCATTTATTTTAAGTACCAAAGAGTGAAAATGGTAATATTACATAAATATATCATGAGTAAATATAGGAGAATGAAATTAATTATATTTTTTTTAATTTATATCATGAGATTTCATCTTTAGATACTTAATCATAAACAATATTGATAAACAATGAGATTGTAATATAAAACCCTACCACTATAGGAACCTTAAACTATAAGTCCCATGAAAGTATAAAGTTAAATAAAACATTAAAATATCATGAGGATAAAGAAATTCATGATATTAAATGTCAAATGGGCTGTATACACCCTCATAAAATAGTATAAGTGCATAACATAACATACGTCTCAGTGGAGGAAAATTGAGAAAAAAATCATAACCTTAACTCTTGACATACTTCGTACTCATTAAAACATTTTATATAATAAATATAATTTTATTATACATATATTAAATGAAAATAATAGTATATATAATACTATATAATATTTTCTTATAACATTTTATTAAACATTTGTTATTAATTCCATTTTAAATTCACGTTTCAGGCAATGACTGCTTTGTTTTTCATATATGTTTTTTTTCAATTTTTGGTCTTCTTAATTTAATAATTATTTTATTATTTAAATAATATTTAAAATTATATAAATATCATATATTCTACTAGGTCCTCTGCCAAGAATGGAAAAGGGAAAGAAGTAAACTCAAAGAAGGGACAAAATAAGGCAGTGATCGGGACATCTATGACTGAAAGAGATGTTATGTCTTAGGGAGCAATACCTCAACATGCTCAATCAATATGCTTCATCTGAGTGGGAGTCGGCGGATCCAGATGATTCGGAGGATGGAGATGTTGGAGATTTTGACACATTTTGACTGGCACTGTTGTTGGGGGTGTTTTCATATCATTTCATTTTCTTTGTACTTTGTACTGATTTTTCTTTAATAGATTCTCATGGGACCAGGCATTCGGCCTGGGCCTGCATCTTTCTGGTATAAATATCATATATGTTGATTATTTATGTATATATAGTAATCCATAAAATTTATAAATATAAAATGAAATGCACTATTGATGGAGATAATAGGTTGTACATACATATGAACGATATTTTCATTTTCTTATCATATTGAATGAAAAAAAGTAAATGGTATATATATTATAATTATAGGATAATTTTTATTTAATTTATATCTAATTTTTCTATTAAACTCATACTTAAAGCATTCCATGTAAAGTGTTAATGAATCACATTACTTCGCGAGGTGATAGTCATCCATAAACATGAGCGACATTATCACATTCCCAAAAAATTGAAAGTATGAAGGTATGTATGACACAATAATTCTAGAATCATAATAACATCATAAATTTCATATTAAAATAATAAATAAATCATTATATCCAGCCTTGATATGTGGTAATTTAAAAACAAATGACATTGGTTCGTGATGCGGTAGTCCGCCGTACACATGAATGATGACTCCATAACCCATTTAATGGAAGTGGAGATTATTATAGGTAATGAACTAAACATAAAAAATATATTTATATGTAAGATACTGAAGTAATTATATCATAATTTTATAATAATAATTTAAGGAGTTGGGGGATGAAATAAAAACAATTCTCGTTGATGAACAATACCTCTTCTTTAGGTATTTTCCTTAGGTTTGCACCAAAATCCTTAACAGGTTGGATTTATATATAAAATAAGGCTTATAGTATAATAATATAGAATTTGGAAAGTTATTTGGGTATGTATTGGATGAAAAAAATGGATTCTATGGTGTGGATAGGAGAGGATAAGGGGTGGCCTTTTGTAAGTTAGGTTATTAGCCCACTTGTAATTTTTTTATAGAAACAATTCAAACCTAGTTTTTTTCATGAAAAAAGGATCCAAAATGGATTATTATTTATATTAGAAGTTATAAGGTCTAAATATGGCCATAAAAATGGGGTTTACCAGTTTTGGGTGATTCTTAACCCATATATTTTTAATTTAACCCATGAAAAATGCATTTTTACCTTAACCATAGTAAATAATATTTATTGTTTGTATTATTCATTTTGGTAAAAAACTAATTTAACGATATTTGATAATATTAAATATTATGAATAAAAACATGTAATGAATTTTCTAAATTACATTCACATAATAGTAATATTTAATTTAAACATAATCCCACAGATACGATGAGAAAGCGGGTTTTTGAAGAGAAAACAGACAAACAAGTTATGATGTTTTAAATTGAAATTAAATATGAAATTGACTAAAATGAATTAAATTGGATTAATGTATGTATAATTTAACCTAATTGACTTTAAAACAATTTTATAATATAATTTAACGTTATAGATAAATTAATATAAAATGAATTTTTCAATAAAAATTAAGTATTTTTTTATTATTCATTATAAAAATTATACTTAAAAAAACAAAAAATTAAACCAAATATAGCTTTGAAATTACCATTTCAATAATTAATTTTATTTTTTCAAATTTATTTTCAAAAACTTCAAAAATTAATTTTCTTATTTTTCATAAAAAATACTTAAACACATTTTTGTTAGATAAAATAGTGTTTTTGAAACATATAAAGTATTTAAATATTTTTTTATTTTTTTTATCAATATGATTTATTTATAGAAATCCATTTTAATTAATATTTTAAAATTATTTATTAATATTAATATTACAATGTTTAATGGCTATGTTGTAATGGTAAATTGTGAATAAATATATTAATAACATATTGTGGTTTTGTTAAAACTCATTGTTGTGTGTAACAAAAACTAACCTAGTGTTGCGTATAGAAAAAGATTAACTTAGAGATTAGTGTAAAGAAAGCCATCAAATAAATTTAATTTATTTGAAAAGAAAATTACAAAAAAAATGTGATTTCACATTCTACCACCCTTAAAATAAATTTCACCATCATAATTCATCACTCTGATATAAAATATTAGGATACCTCTTCCGCATCATATCCTCAAATTCCCATGTAGATTCCAAAAAAAATAATTTTACTAGAAAACTATGACTTGGTTAGTGGTATGGTTTTATTAAATTTATCTTTATGATTTAGAATCTCTACTAGTTTTTCCTTATAATAAATATATTTCTCCAGTTATATGACATCTTAGTTCAGTACATGTGAAGGGTCAGGTATGTAATTCCTTAAGAGAGATACATGGAACACATCATGAAATTAAGAGAGGTTTAGTAGAACCACCTACCAATATTCTACTATCATGATAATATCATAAATTTTAAAGGGTTATATATACATATGGGATAGTTTTACTTTCTTCTAGAATATATTTTCTTTATTCCATAGAGAAATTATTAGTAAGACCTTGTCACTATCTTAAAATTCAAGATCACACTAATGATTATCAACATAAATTTTCTTCTGAATCTGAGCTTCTTGGATTTGTTTCTGAATGGATATAACATTTTCTTCCACTTATTCATCTATCTTTGGTCCCAATAGATCTCTTTATATAGCTTAATTCCAGCATGTTTTATCTCTAACTTTGTTTCCATAAAGGCTTTCTAAGGATCCATTTCAATTCTTGAGTGAAATATATTGTTGAAAGAAAACTCAACTATAGGAAGGTATTGGTCCAAGCCACATTTAAAATCCAAATAATAAGATCTCAACATATCCTATAGAGTTTTAATTTTTTTCCTAGACTAACCTCAAACTCTTTCTCAACATAGTTCCCAACTTTTCATGACCAAATAACCTTGAGAACAAAAATCACCCTCATCACCCATACTCATGATCAAAAATCAATTAGAGAGAACAAACATGAGTCATCAATGATCAAATTAAGGGCATACCTATTTTTCTTCAAAATCCCAACTCTAACCTGAAACACATCGATCATTCCTAACATAACACATCAGATGTAGCTTGTAACCATCATCACCCACATTGTGTGCTAACCAAATTCATACTATCCTTGATCAAACTATCACCAAAATTCCTGGTTCCAACAACTGACAAACCACTAAATATCCTTTTTTGATTCCCTCACACCCATGGGCATGAAAAAACAACCAAAACATGTGAAATAGAGTCCATACCCAACCCACAGTAGAATTACATAGTAATCCCTCTACTTAATAAACTGTCATCTCGCCATACTGTACGCATATTTTCATTTAACATAAGAACCAAAAATTACTTTTTAGAACCACTTTAAGCCTGAATCCAATGATGGACATGACCATTCTCCACAACTGATTTCTCATTCTCATTCCGTATATAATTTAATCAAGCACCTCAATGGATTCTCAGTGGTATCACAATGCCATCATCACCGATCCCCAACCTATTCGACATGCATATAACTCTTATATAATGAGGGTTATGTTTATATGACCAAGACATTACACTACACCATATGTGTTTTTTTCATTTCCCCTCACAGGAATATCTAACCACCACATCCCATGCTACAATTACATGCCAATCCCAATGCTGGATGCAGACATATCACTCTCACTCTCTTAACAAAAAATTTCAGCCATCACACTTTCCTAACTATTTAGAATGGAATGAATAGTACATTCCAACTTACGGCCCCTAAGAAAGACCCTATTCAAAAATTGAAAATGGTGAACTACCCATAATATGACTCTACTTACACTTCTCCAGAGCAACAATCCACGGAGACCCTTAAATATATCTAGAAATCCCATTAGGTAGCATGTATATGGACAATGTTATCTCTGCATGTCCATGGTGATGTTAAGATATTGGGCATAATAGTCACTAACTAATATCACACTAATATATTTTTGACTTATACCATCATAAAAAAGTCATAGAAAAGGTAATCTCATACTATAGGGACATGTCATAGCCACCCAAGAGTCTTGTGCCTCTCTCCCTGCAAACATCTCATCACACCTACATTAGTTATCACCCTACTAGACGTTACTTGCTTAACCCAGGAACCTAGGTAGATGATCACCAAATTTAAATCCCACAAACAAAATTATACGGATCTTTACCAGTGATCATGCCTCCAAAATTACATTAAACATTTTTCATTACACTCTCTTGAGTAACCAAACCAAGAAGATCGTCCCAAACTCTAGTGAGTGGGGTCTCAAAAAAGTTGGGCCCATAAGATCTATTTGATGGTCATGCCTACCCCACATTCCCATCTTACCCAATATAGATCACCCATGGTGCTTCCAGAAACCAAACAAAACTCATTAAGTCAAATCTAGTAGTATGGCCACTCAAGACCTGAGCATCATTCAAAAGTTCCACAAAGCTCATGTATGCCTTTAGCGCATTCCAGAAGACACATAAAAATTTAAATGTGTCTGGTACTTGATTGATACTTCCATCAAAAACCAGTTGCACCGTCAAATAATCAACACTCTAAGTGATTTACATCTAATGAAAACTAGACACTTCCATGTTCCCCATACAAAACACAAACTCAAACACATGATCACCACCTATAGTGAATTCACGCACCTAAAAACTCATTTTATCATGCACCTCTGGTGCTCCTGATCAAACTCATAACCATCAATCAAAAAACATGTACACAACCCTTAACTACTCTAGGAACTAGAATGTGTCTAAAAATATAGAAACCAACCAAAATGTTTAATCAATAGTTCATAAGTTCTCATTATCACAATAAAAATGAATTCAATGCATTTAAACCCCATACTAGGTATCACCCTTCATGTATAGCTGCCAACAGTCCAAAGCATCCACCTGTGCCTTACACACACAAATTAATACACAATGTAGTAAACCCTCATCATGGGTTACCTATGATGGACACACTATATTGAATCCAAAAACTAATGTCAGGTTAATAAGGTCACTAGGATCTACCACCTATCCCCACTAGTCAAGCATCACGATAATAACTATGTCCATCCACCTAGGTCTGTGACAACTCACAGAAGGCCACGACTCACTAGGTGTAAATCACATTCATAACCCAAAATCATACATCACCAAAATGTTAAAATTCCCATATCTAGGGTCTCATGTATTAAAGACACCATACACCAACTGACTTCAATCAAGTAGGGAACCCATCCTATCTGAAAATCTTCTCATCAGAACACTCCCTAGAAGACTAGTCCACACAACTAACCTCACACCAAAACCTCCCAAAAGTGTCAAATATTTATATACCCATACCGTACTAAAATACTAGGGTTATTTCACTTCTTTTTCTTGAGGAATGCATCAAAAACCTCATAATTGAGTGCCTCAATTTTGATCTAAATAGCCTTTCATCAGAAAGGATCCCTGAAATCACACACTACCTATCCTATAACATGTGGACCCAAGATGCCTAACATTATACATGAGATGTCTATTTTATCCATAGGATAAGATTCAAAATCATATTTTAGACCCTTTACAATAGGCCCAGAGCTATAACACCATCCTTAATAAAATCATCTAAATCATAAATGCATCATCCAAGTTGAAAATCATACAAAACATTAACATCAAAAACCAAGAATGCCAATCCCATCCTGGGTAACCTCGACTTCCTTACAAGAATAGGTTTTCTCACCGAACAATCTCAATATCTATCATAGGCTCTAACACATTCCTATATGTACAGTATAATATGATCAGAAATGGTAAGATAGGAATGTAAATTCTCTAATACCATTTTAAAAAATCCTGACCCACGATCCATTATTCAGGTTCTTCAAGATGATACACCACATGACCTCAAGCATGCCTCCTCATATACCCAAGGCTATCAACTAGCAATAGGTATATAATATTGTATTGTGAGGAGACTATATCCCCATACCAAACTACACAATAAAGATAAAAATTAACAAGTATCATACACATCAGGTCAAAAAAAATGAATAAATCAACTAGACATGCTATAATAAGGTATAATACATTTAAGACCCAACATCTATTTCATACATAAAACATCAATCTACCACTTGTATGATCATATATACAAAATGAAAACTAAAAAATACATCAAGATGTACTATTAGCTATGATCCATGCCATATACACACTCTATGGTATCGTGACATGATCCAATCTATCCTGCCCGACCATAAAAAACTCAAAAAGGGCCTCAACCCAAACCTATGTCCACAATAAACATTTGAGAACTTATCGGGTACCCAAGTGTAGTGGTGGTCAAATAAAGGTGAAATTATAACAAAGTAGGCCACCACAAACAACATCTGAAGAAAATAATAGTCTTAATTTTGTTTGTAGATAAGTAGTCGAATAAGTAATATTATGGGGGGGAATATACGTACTATAAAGAAATGTGGGGGATTTTTATTTAACATTTATCACATGAACACATAAGAGATGAGCCCATGGAACCCATATCATGTACCCAAGATATTCATTCCTAGAGAATCAGTCTATTATATAAAATTCTAATAACACTACTATTTCCTAGAGCATCATTTTGGAACCTAAACCAGGGATGTAGAGCATCGACCCAACATTCCTCGCCATATAAAACACTACCAGTTCCAAGAGAATTAGTATGGAACCAAAAACCTATACGTAGAGTATCAGTTGAAAATCTCAAACCATATAGACTAATATTATTTCCTAGAGAACCATTCTATTACCTAAACCATGGAAGACGGGTATTGATACAATATCTCAAACCATTGATAAGAAATACCATGTCCATACCCTTGAATTTACGTGCATTAGTCCATACTATGAAACTATGATGCATGAGGGCCCTTGGATCATAAGTTTGGTCCACCTAAGAAAGAGGTTCATTAGTCAAATATCCCAACTAACCATATTTAATATTAATGGTGCCTAAATAATCAATTTGACACCTAATATATGGATTAGAAATTCCATGTTTGACATTCTAAACCTTTATGTTATCAATCAACATCATTATTCAAGGTTCAACCAACAAAACTATTTTACATATTAACATCAATGTTGCACAACCATTCGTTTATCGATAATTAAAACCATTATTCATTTCACCATTTTAGAAGGCCCCAAATGGTCCTTTAAAACTAAAACAACCCTCAACAAATTCCATCCCATTGCATATGTAATATAAATACTAAATCCAAATACCCTCATTAAACTTTTTGAGACAACCATTTAAAATAAGGTTCTTTCTCTTTGTAAAAACAAAAAATTCCAAATACCATCATTTCTAGTAAAACTATCATAAGATCTATGAGGGAATTTCCACCCAAGAGGGCACCACACACTCATTTCAATAAACATTTGAAATCCATTTAAAACCCCTTTTTATAAACAACATGGAATTAAGGTCTAAATTTTAAAATAAGAACCATTTAAAAACATGTAATCCTCATTTTGGACAGAAATCTAGGTCAAAAAATTTCACACATAGTTAAAACCATCTCAAGTCATCATAGGTCTTAAATAAAATGTTAGTACATGGGATGTTCTAATTCATCATTTAAACATATTATAAAGCATTTATTCTCATGCCCCACCAATTTTCCCTTAACCATTCAATTAAACTAAATATATAAAAAATTGATCTAAGATCATAACCTACTTATAATATTATCTATAACCCCACCTTTACATATTTAATAAATGACAAACCCCATGGGAGACTGTAGGTTTGGTCTTAATAAGACCCACATATCCAATAAGATCTATAAAAGGTCTAAGGTATCCATAAAAGTACCAAAAACAAAATTAACTATAACAAATATTAAAATAAAATTCAAATGGGATTTAAGGAACATGTTACATACACAAGAAAATATATTAACAACTCCATGGGTAAATCTATTAAACCACCTACATCATCAATAGTTCTTTCGAAAATATTTCCAAAGAACAGGTATCCTGCGAAGGCTTGTCCAAGTCCTTTCCAACCACTTAGACATCCAAATAAGCTCACCACAACCACGTATGATCTAGTATCCACCATGAAACCATAATTTATTAAACAAAAAAATTATTATTAGTTATGAAATTAAAACCCAGGGCGCATAATGCCAAAAAAATCACTAGCTCCATCAAGTGTTACTGAAACATAAGAATCCTCCATGGGAGGTCCACAACGATATCCCTAAACCATTCTCCAAAACTCCCTAGTAGGTGATACCATTTCCAGAATTAATTAAATTAGTACATTCAAAAAAACCTAATAAAATTAACTATGAACATATATCGTAATGAAATTTTACACAACGACGTGAAGAATTCATCTCTGGATATCCACTACTCAAGACTACCATAAGCCTCATCATATTTGTCCAATTGTATCATGATAATGTGGAATAAAAATAAAATCCATATACACACACATCTACAATTAGAAGGAACCATGGGAAGGAAGTAAATGGTGAAGGGGAAGAAGAAATACCACTTTAGTCACAAAATAAATTCAACAAGAACACATCCTTGGTGAGGCATGATTAAGAGAGGAAAGAGGAAGAACCCTCCTATAGTTCATGTGAAAAAGGGAAAATAAAGGGGGCAGAGTGGTGTAAAATTTTGATGGGGATTGTTTGTAAAATAACCCTTTTATGTAAATTATGGACATCAGTGTGTTTTGGGCACATGGTTTTTCAAACAATTCACCAACTATGTGGTTGGAACATTCCAAGACAACACCCTCACATGTTTTGGCCCCAGAGCTAGCCAAACCATTTTAAAACCATGCACACCCCACTATAAATTTTTTGTGACTAGGTTTGTGGTTTACACAAAACTATGTGCATGCCTTGCACCATGTCTCAGACCCTCCTTAAACTGACAGATTTTCCACTTTCCCTCATAATATTTACCCCAAACTCTGATCAAATCATAGAAATTAACCATGGTCAGTTTATAATGGAATGAAAACCAATTTGAGACTCAATTTGTGTTATGGTTTCTCCTAAACTATTCACACGAAACCATGCACCATACTAAGGTTCTCTAAGAATCCTGAAATAAGACCCAAAGCCTCTGATGCTCACCAAAATACCAGAGCTCCATCCTGAGACTCATTACTCATCTAAAAACATTAATTTGAGGCATTAAAACACTTCTAACCATATTTTGAGTCTTTATCCAAAATTCAAGATAAATAGTAAATAATAATTTGACATCCATCAAAAAATTTTGACCCATCTGGATGTGGTATCTTACAAAATCTTCTATCAGAACTCTCTCCACAAAACCCAAGTATCCCCATAACAGAGATATCTGAATGATGATCAGTTGGATACTCATAATATATTAACTCATGATAAAAATCACATATATACTTCTCTTGTAGAGTCCAAGGAATGGTTAGATATTTTTTTAGGGGTTGAATCCATGGTACCTTGATTTTATGATTTATTATCCATTTTGAATTTAACCTCTTGAATTGTCTAATGTAATCGCTCCATTCAATATTACCTCTAAATATCACCTCATGTGAAATTTTTATATAAGATATAGAATAATAAAGTATTTTAAAGCATATCATAAAATCCTACTCTTTACCATGTTGGTTAGACACCATAATATGGATTTTAACAATTCCTCCAAGTGAATAAAACTGATTAGACACTCCACTTAAAATATCTCCGCAATCTGTTAGACAACCCAACTAATCCTACTTTCTAATTGCTTAGATAAACCAATCAAAATCCTCCAGTAGCTAGTTATAATTCCACCTCCAAGATTATTCTTCAATAATGATCCATTTATATAAATATATTATTCAAAGATATTTTTTCTCCACAAGAAACCTAGATTCCCCTTTACCAATGTACTACATCAAGATAATAAGTTGAAAACAATAAGAATCTTCTCCAGTGTTCTAAAAACTCACCTTAACTCTTGGATAGAAGAATGTATTAGGATTATAAAAAATAATTCTTTCAAATAAGATGAAGAGAGTCTCAAAATATTTTTTCCAATAAATCTTCATCACCTGCATACACACATTTATCTACAAAAAACAATATTGTGTATGGGATATATCAATTATTAAAAGATTTAAATGTTTTTTTAAATAAAAAAATTATTTTCCTCAACAAAAATACGAATACTCACAACCTCTTAGCTATTATATTTTATAATTTAAATACCTGA